>JABMBR010002280.1:0-29383 GCA_018881525.1 Meteorus sp. PSUC_FEM 10030008
TATATGTGCATACATGCATGTATATTTATATATTGACAAAAATAGTTGTGGCATTTAAACGCGAACTATTTACATTAGCCGTTTATTTATAAGTACTTCAGTATACAGTCATGCCTTCTTCACTCCCCTCATACTTGCCCATCCTCATAACCCCTCTTTACCCCCGAACATCAAAATTACTCATTCACTTTTTCGACTTATTTTTTATGTCTCGCATTGGAAATACAAAAGCCATAGAGGAAGAGCTATGCAATAGGGTAGAGAATCATTCGCAGCCGGTAGACACCCGCGGAGCCGAGCAGCACGATGGGTAGGAAACCGAATGCATTGAGTAAAAAAACCCGCTCAGACTGAGCTTGCAAAAGGGTAGAAAATTAACGCCGATGAGTAAAAAACTGATAAAATGAACTTGCAAAACAGTAGAATTACCAATGCCAACGAGTAGACTACCCTAAAATTGAGCTTGCGATTTGGGCAGTAAATCATCTTTCGATATCGGGTAGATTACCCTGGCGGGTAGATTACTCAAAACATTTGGGATGGGATTTCTTAATTTCTAACCCACAGGGTAGACTACTCAAACACGTAAGTGGAAAAGTTGTCAAGGTGTTCACGCTCAGTATGAAGTATTGAGTACTTTCGACTTAGTCTTATACTTATTACGTTGGAATTGTCAAACAGATTCTGATAAAATTTGGACGATATGTAAACGAATATCCTATGAACATTTTCCTTTTTAGAAACATGCGAAACTTGCTTGTGTTGGAAGAAATAACGAGAAAATCGTTGCGATTTTTTAGCAATTCACACATGTGGCAACATCGAAGTGTTACAGGTCATGGCGCAAAATTTGAAAGCGAGCTACTAGACTGCAGTAGATTCGAAACCGTAGAAACATCTATAAATTGGGTCGATCATAAAAATATCGTTCAAGAAAAGAGATTGATAATTCATAACAAAAATTGAGGGAAGGTGGTAACACACAATAATGTAAACTTACGAAAATTCGAAATGATTAGAATTTAATGAAATTGGGTGCCTATTCGGGCGCATACGCACTAAAGCGACGTATTCGCGGCATTGTTACGTTCACATACTACACTACTCAAGTTGGCGACTCAAAATCTATGACTAGCTGCGTACTGCGGTAACTCCGTTGAGTGTGCGCTAATGCTATCAGCGGTTGGAGGAACGAAGCTACATCAGTGGTGAAGTCAATAAGTGCCGTTCTGAGCTTCTATTGGGATCTGACTTCGGGGCGGGGCTTTATTCAAAAAATTCAACATGGCGCGGACACCGATGCAAACTGTATAGAAATACATTGGTACGTAGAGTTTTTCGAGTGATTATCAGGCTTATGTTTCTGAATCGACAAAGCACTTGTCTTTGGGCTGGTGGAAATTCTGCTCAAAGGAATTTCATTGAGGGTGAAAGAATTTTGCACACGGGTCATATTGTTAAGTGCGGAATAAACGACCAAATTAGGCTTGTGACATTTCCAAAGAGGTTTTCGCCATACACCAATCTTTCACCAGTTCGCGGGACGGAGTGAAGACGAAGATCTAAATGTTTTTGCCGTTGATTGTAACAACCGTTCACACAAAATATCTTTTTGTACTTGTTTTTTTTCTTGGGGAGAACCTCCCACCCCCCATAACGACTTCTCTTTTTTTTCTTAATAATAAATATTTACGCTCACTTACAATTTTTGTGTACGTTTCAAATGTAAACGAGAAGTTTGCATCGGTGCTCTACTTACAAAAAATGCCACCAGGTGCCGTGGCAAAAATGTCAGATCCCAATACACAATTGTATCCCTGTCGATTGTTACGATTCTCATATATTTGTATATTCACAGTTCGTAGTATTGCGAATAATCGCATTCTCTGATTTCGAATAGAATTCACATCCCTCTTCGATCAATCTAACCAAAAACCCAGATGAATGTTATAAAAAACTGATTCAAGAAGGCCATCAAATGTATCCCAAACGTTCGTTCTATAAAGACTTGTTTTAGATATTTCTGCGAGAAAATCGACACACAGAGATATACTTCAAAGTTTCCTGTCATTTGAGGTTATATATGTGCGTTTCTATTCGGTAACAGATCTTCGAGCAATAATCGTAGGAATGAAAAGGATGATTTCATCATTGCATAAACCGATTGAAAACTCGATGAGAGAAAAGTTGGCCGAGGCATTATTACCTGTTCATATGGAAATTATCAATGAGTCTCATATGCATAATGTACCGAAAGGATCCGAAACGCATTTTAAAGTTATTTTGATTTCTGATGAATTTCAGGATCAACCATTAATCCAAGTACTCCAACAATTAATTATGAATTATCTGATGCCTAAATATTTATGGTTCATACTAGAATCATTGGATGTGCATTTTTCTTTCAGCGCCACCGATTTGTCAATAAATTACTCGAACGCGAATTGCAATCAGCAGTTCATGCTCTTTCAATCGTAGTGAGTATTTATCCAATTCATAATAGCAAATTTACGTGACTAAAAAAAAAGTTAATCCTTTTTTTATTCTTAGACAAAAACTCCAAAAGAATGGGAAGAGAGTGGAAAAAGTGTAGCTAAAAGTCCACAATGTAAAGGGGGGTTCAATAAATAATTTGGAAATCCCATTTGTTGAAATCTAAATTTACATTTCTTATATCATGATACTCGACGAGGACTGATGGAATCGATGTAAAATATTCTTTTGTTCTCCATCCACTAGTTCGTTATCTTGTAATTCAACTCATGTATGTTCAGCGTTGGAATATGTGAGTACATCGGTTTTTTTAGTTCAGAAATACTGAATATGATGATACTGGAAGACGGTGACAGTTACTAATGTCATAATGAGAATGTGTCTAGACGGAGTTTTCCTTCATTTTCACTGAGATAAAGCATGTCGGCCATTGATTGTTCTGCCATTGCTTCCTCAGCCTTCTCACACATCTGAACGATAATAAATAAGATAAACATTGTGTCATATTCCAGTCTTTCAAATTACTTCGAGGAAATATGTGAATGACAGCTTTTGGTTCTTGTCTATAAAGACAATATCCAAAAGGCATTTACCATTAGGCAGCATATACTCACCCCTCTGTACGCTATATCCTGTGGAGGAAACTTGAAGTTTGGCCCAAAATTCACCGAAACTGTAGCGCTTTTGTGAATCGAAATCGTGGGATAATAAGCACCTCTATTTATATCTACAAATGCATCACCTTGACATACACCATTCCGATAGAATACAATTTTACTTCCAACCAGAGGTTGCAATGCTTTCAAAGCTTCTGGAACTTGATCTTTTTCTTCATAATAGAGATGACTCTTAAATTTCACCAAAGGCTGAAACATATGGAAGGATATGAATGAATTCATACTCACAATTTCAGTTGAACTAATCAGATCGCATTGGGCAACTCACTCGGTCTTTATATGTATTTGGTATGTGTGAAGTATCATAAGTGTCCGGGAGGACAATTAAAAATCCCAGTGTGTCACCCTCCCCGTATCCACTACTGAAACGTTTCCCACGACTTTCGTGGAATTTGGTTCCTTTCCTTCCATTTCCATGTGAAAAGAAGTATTGGATCAATCAATGCATTATAGGATATCTTTGAAATGGAGGTATACTCATAGATCTATCCTCGTAATCAATAAACACAGTCCTGATATTAGAGTAGATGAGAATTTGGAGATTTTTATTTGCTGTGAATGAATCTTAATTCGAGCAATATACGACAAGCTTCAAATTCCAATCAGTAAAAAACAAATCTTTCGGAAGATCTTCAGTGTAAAACATTTTCTATCATTAACTGACTTAAAAATATGAATGAATAATGCTGTTTGGATTGCCATTTCAAGAATTTGTGTTCTGTTTTTTGTCAGTCTATCGAAATTAATATCGTGTCTCGAACTCAGACTGCACAAAATTGTGATATAGAGAACACGATTCCTTTATAATTTCAAAATTACTTACCGTGATCGCCATGAATATCCAAATTTATCATATCCTAATGGAGCTTGTAAATTTGCATACTCCTGTCCCCAACCTAATCGTGTGGCAGACCCTTCAGGCATTTCTTCGATCGTTGCTTCCCAATACCAAGTACCACGACTTGCAGAATGGGACGTACGAACCATACAGTAACCTTTTTCACCAGTTACTGCCAACCTGTCTTCAGATACTTTTAACTGGGGTGCGCGATCATGAAGCGCGAGCAGAACAGCACTGGGGCTAAGAGCACGGTATAGCCATCCAGGAATCGGTTTGCCAGCCCAATCACTGCTTTCATCGAATTCCTTATTGGGAAATATTGTTATTAAAATGCGAACTGTACCCCTATGTTCCAAAGTGCTATGAAGTTCATTCATTTTCCCTTATGGCCGGAATTTGGTACATATAGTCTTACTTGTCTGAACGGTGCATGAGGATCTGGTTCCGCGAGAATGTATCTGTATCCATCTTTGTTAAATGGATGTTCGAGAGGATAACCATGAGCAGGTAGCTTAGGTGCAGTTAAATCTGAGCCGCGGCCTTTTTTACCTGGTCCCGTGCCAGTCCCTTCACCGGGAAATTTCCGCTTGGCATTACGTCCTCTAAGTCCAGTGCTGAATGGAACTGGAGATAACAATTCAAACTTTGATTAGAAATGTTTCATTGACCTGTAGTTTATGAGTGAATATCTTATTCAATAATCATCGACGTTCAGTCATATCAAGACGATTCTTGGACATGACAAAACGATAAACTCTCGCACTGTACGCAGAAACATAATTTAGTATTCCTTAAAAAGAATACACAAAAACAGACACATGTCCCTTACTTAATCGCATCGCGATCTTGAACGAGACTATCTTTCCGAAAGCTCCGACGTAATGTAAGAAATACTTTTCAGACTATCACACACTTATCTTATGTAAAAATCTGTTCATACCAACATGTTGGACACCCATCTCAGTAATTTTAAGATGGCCGCCTTTGATCATCGCTTCATAGTTAGGTTTGATTAAAACTAGATCGGGAGTTGTTAAGCCAAACAATTGGCCATCAGTGTTGTTCTCATCCATTGTGAATAATGTTCCAACATCTTTGAGCAGTGCTCGGTGAATCTGAGAAAATGAGGGGATTAGATCAACAGACCATCAATGCATACATTTTTTTGAGCCATGTGCTGAATCGTTCATACCGTTGCATGCCATGATTGTGTCACTCTTCTTGGCATTGTTGTCATACTCTCCCAATGACATTCGATGAATGGGATTATATCTCGATCTTTATGAAATAACATTCGCTGTTCAGGATCTTTCTGTGCCATTTGTGAAAGATTGGCAATCGCAGTAACACACATTTGCGGAAATGCTGCAACAAATATTTCAGGTAGCAAATCATCTATTTGTCCATGTGGTTCTTATCGCTCGTGTATAATATACTCACGTGCTTGATTCTTTTTGAAGCTTTCCAATCCAGTTGGCGAACAGCTCTTGCACATGAAAATGTAATTCATCATAAACGGGACAAGCTTACCTAACTGATAACCGATACACGATTCATGAAACCATCTTGAACAACTGGCACAAAGTAGCTCGGCTATATTGAGATTTCTATCTTTTCCACTGGAGGATTGAAATATAGATTAGCAGACAGAAAGAAATAGTTACTAACATCTATTGCAAGAAATATGAATACGGTTCAAATAGATATTTGAGTCGATTAATCACCAATAACAATTACTGGAATCTACATTTCCATGTCCATCGTTTGGTTTCTCACAAATTTCCTCAACTTTCATTTTTAATGGGGCTTTATCGTTACTATTATGTTGAAGTTTTCCAACCACGGCAACAGGCAATAGTTCATCCGATTTCTCCATCACTAAAAAAATATTTGAATTGTTGTTTACATTCAAGTTGGAGACGAGCGTTGGTTGAATGGACATTTTCTCACCACAAATGATGCACCTCAACTACATGAATTGACTACGGTTAAAGGTGTGAAATTTGATGCACTATACGCCGATTGATAGTGAATTCGGTGGGATTGAATTTACTGACATAATTGCACATGCCTCTCTTTGTCCGCCATTTCAAATATATCCAAGTATGTACTATATAGTCGTCCCAACGAAAGATTGAGACGCAAAATTTCGGACGTTCTCGTCATTTTCCCCTTTCCATCACTATTTCTGTTGTGACTGAACTCTACGCAACTCGGATTGGAGGAGCTATCATGGCGGCAAACAGAATAATTGGAAGACATTCAAAAGTGTTTGTGTCCCTATCTTCCTTTGGAATGACAATCATATGATCCGACTAGCTAAAGATTTCCTTTGTGACTTTTGCAACACTTGTACATACAGTTCTTGAAACATAACAAAAATACAGACATACATCTACATCTGTATTCTTTGAACCATGATGAAGAGCGAGGTCTCTAGTCGCTGTGCTTTGAACAAAGGTAATGGAGTTAGGACCGTAAACGAATTGACGCTAAATATTGTCTTCTTGAAAAATCAAAAGCCAAAAAACTTTGCCTGAAATGCTCCTTCAGAATAAACAATTGCTCTACTGCAATAATTGATAGTCAATTAGTTCTTCGTATTTGATGAGTCAATATTTTATTCTCGATTACCTTTAATTATATTAACTTATTTTCAATAATCTCGGTATTGAAAAATTGATTTTTCATTTTTCCATCGATAATTACAAGTTTTCTTTACGAAAACTTGTTTAAATTGAATAATAATAGTAATCAACGATCTGTACCATGAGATCTACCATAAGACTTCTGGAAGACAAATGTGACGTCATTGTTGCGATACTTCACTCGTCGCTCACATAAAAGCAAGCCGTAATAACTTGATAGGTTACATGTGTATATGCCTACATAATCTCAAAATGCTAATTCGAATAGCTTGAATTTTAATAATATTCTTTGCCAGTCACATAATTTTCCAATGCATCTCCCGTTTCATATTGTTCACTCAGAAATTTATTCATTTACTGAAACTAATTTTTCCGTCCGCCAGGTCGAAAACACTTTTCGTCCCGCTGTGCTCAACGAAGTTGCCGTTTTCTGCCTCTAGCGAGCGAAAAAATAGTTCCTCACTATACCCCCATAGGTGTGTGATGTACTATGATATGAACCAAACACAAACTCCTTTTTTTGTTCCAAGTGAAAAGGTATACATATGACCTTTGGACGAGTTGAAAAAAAAGTATTTTCGCGAAAAGGCGGCTGTTTAAGAGAAAAGTTTTTTTCATATTTTTTCAACAATTCCGATTTTTTTTAAATACTAAATGGAAAGTTATAATTTTAGGGAAGGTTTACATGATGAGGGATATATGTATGATAGCGGCATCCATAAAAATTGAGAATTCATCTCCTTTTTATTTTTCAAATCACCAGGATGGCTGGAATAATGCACGCCAGGACACCCTTTTTTTGGACTCTTAGTTCGTGTGCTCATAACTTTGTGAATTTTTCTTTGTTTTTTTTTGTTGATTTCCATATGTTGTAATAAAACATCAATAAACAAATGATGAAAAAATGTATTGTAGAAAAATTTTTCGTCTCCCTCATGCAGCGCATCAAAACCGGGCAACATTTATGCCCCTACACTAGAGTACCCCTCAAAAAATTTTGGCGTTATAAACTATCTCATGTTTGCATATGCGCTCACCGCATTGTGTAGTGTAAGTGAGTCTTATGAGTGTGTATTCACAAATAAAATCAAGTAGTGTCGGATTCGACAAATTATTTCAGAGAGAATGAAAAATGGATAGAGGGGGAAAACGTTATCTCTCGAAAGGCAAATGAGATATTGGAACAATTTTGGCTTGTAACAAATAATAAGAATACTTAAAGACCTCGAATATTATCCACCTGTATCTGACTACATCTTTACAATTTAAGTTTCTAAAACTGATTTACTCAACAACATAATTTTCAATATATACACTCCTCACGCTCAATGCTTTCTTTAAATTTTCGGTTCGATCATTTTTCACATACGGTCCGTCAAAAAACCTGAAAAAATTTGAATTTTTTTCTTGCTCCCTTAATTTTTGTGAGAAGTGTAATATTTTTATATTTTTTCAATAATGCCAAAAAAATTTTTCTCTTCATGCATACAGTTTTTAAGTTTAAAAATACTAATGAATGGATACGTGGAGCTTGCTTGAGTTAATTAACGGCAAATTTGACGTTGTGATGTTCAATTAGCAATTTCCAATCTATTTCTACAACGCAATTATGAAATCTAGATCGTTGGAATTTTCAAATAACAATTATTAAGGATATTTCTAAAGTCCCCACAACTTCAGCATAATAACGTTATTTCTACTTTGGTTTCGTTTCTTGTTAGCATCCATAATACAAATAATTGAGATTGGAGTCATTATTTTTGATTTTACAAGCTGCATTGAGAGTCAAAGACAATTATTTTCTCAAATGAATTAATAAATAACATTCATGAGTATCACTCTATTATCTAAAAAATTTTATGCTCAAGATTTATCAAATTATCATCAAGCTCCGTATTTTCATGCAATTTAATTGTCATTCGTAGTGCAACATTCAAAACTATATAGTTCTGGCTAATTATAATTCTACTGTTAAAATGACTTATTCGAGTGAAATCGCGAAAATGTTTCCATTTAATCATTGGTAACATCAAACATGTTAATTCTATTCTGTTTTTGCGTTTTCATTGTTTATATTATTTCTCATCAATGTTGACTCTTTTTCTTCAATGAGATAGATATTTCATTTTGTGATATTCTATGATTATTCTTCGTAGCGGAATTATATTTCAGGATATTTTGTCCAGCGATTCAGACGCATAGGACCGGCTTTCGTTCGAAACGATCTTTCGGAAACTATTCACGACATCAGATGCCCGCTGTATGAGAGAGAGACTTCTCGACTCTGAACTCGTAAGGTATTCTTTTTTCTAATGCCAGAAATGGAAATATTTCGCGAACGACCTCTTTGACTACAAAAATAACTTCCTGAGTTATATGATATATTTGATATACACTAGAGCGGTCCAAAAGAACATTCTCTTTTTTTTTCTCAAGTGCTATTGTCTCAATAGCTTTCCTGTGGTATAAAAGAAATTCCCTTTGAAGCGCAACTTGAATGCTCAATCCGCCACGAGTCTCGATGAATTTCTATTTTCTCGTTTAGATAACACATGAAAAATTTTTTTCCAAGTATTCATTTAGTAAAACGACGGAAAAATTTCTTTTCTGGATTTTCCATCCATTATTCCCACAGGAAATTTGATTCTCTACGAAAAGTTCCAGATTAGTTTTTCCGTAAGTCTAGCGGATAAAAAAGTTATTGAGCTTCAAATACCTGCAAGAAAAGAAAATTCAGATATCATTTCGGGACCAAAGATGGACAACAGATACAATATCTTTTATAAATAGTTGCTACTCATGGAAAAAGATATCCGAATTGTAATGAGGCAAATTATTCATAGTTCACAGTTGTAAGACTTCACCGGAAGACGTGTGTTATATTAAATACAGTGTACAAATTGATAAATTTTAGAATAAATACTTACAATCACTAAAAAAGTTTCAAAAAGTTGAACATTATTTTAGATCAATAAGAATTAGATGAATGGTCGCGAAAAATCTACCCTTCAAAAAGTTGCTTGAAAACTATCTGCCTTTAAATTTTCTTTCCTCGCGCGTATTTGAAGCTCAATAACCTTTTACTGATTCGACTTACGAAAAAACTACCTCAGTACTTTTTTGTAGAGAATCAAATTTGCTATAAGGATGATGCATAAAGAGTCAA
Source organism: Meteorus sp. PSUC_FEM 10030008 (assembly GCA_018881525.1). Classification (NCBI taxonomy): domain Eukaryota; kingdom Metazoa; phylum Arthropoda; class Insecta; order Hymenoptera; family Braconidae; genus Meteorus; species Meteorus sp. PSUC_FEM 10030008. The sequence goes on from JABMBR010002280.1 coordinate 9,826, forward strand.
ATATTCTTTCCGTCGTTTTACTGGATGAAAACTTAAAAAAATTTTTTTCACGTGTTATTTAAATGAGAGAACAGAAATTCATTGAGCTTCGCGAAAAATGGAAATATCAAACTTCGTTCTGGAGGGAGTTTTTCTAGCTTTTGAGATGATAAGCAGAAGACTTTTTTTTCTTTTCGGACCACTCTAATATACACTGCGTCCGTGAAACTTCGACAAATCGGAAGGACGGTGTTGAATAGTAGGATGCTGATTCTAAATATTGCAACCATTTTCCAATTTGATGATTAATTTTCCAGTTTTTAGTAACCAATGTCGTAGATGCGGCGCGTTTAATTTAAACGGGATGAAAGCATGACTCGGTAGGCGCGAACACCAATGCTTGTACAGCTTATACCTGATTATGGTGAACGTTTTTCACAGTTCAATTTTGTCGTGAGTTCATCGTCATTTTCATGCACCAAATGATCCCAGACCCTAGTTGTTCTATCTGACCTGTTCTTACACTAGAATCACAAGTTTACTTGACACCTGTAGCAATGAATACGGATGTATATCCGTATTTTTCGCCTGAAGCGCTCAAGGATGAACAACATTCTCGTACATCCACATAACCAAAAAAAACAAAATGGAAAATTCTGGAGTTTCAGAAACTACATACAGGGATCGATAAACTTGAATATTTAAGGATAGATGAAGAGTATTAAACTGGGGAAAAATGATCTTTTTGCTGTTTGTGAAAACCCTCAAACGTTGTCATCCAATTCGTTACACGCTGCTATTTTTCCAACGTATCATAAAATCAAAAGGGATGAGAACAACTGATCAGTCTTCCACAAGTTGTGTTGCCAGAGTGGACAGTACAGACCACAACACATTTAGAATGGTGAGCTATCAAGTGTGGGGATAGATTATTTTGACTATGCTTTCCATTAATGTTCCCAAGGTAGGATATCATTGTGTCCACAGCATTGTAATCGCAGTCATGCTTTTCCGCAATTGTTGTAGCAATACAATACTGACATTAAATGAATGAACAAAAGATCAATAATAAATATTGGACCACAATGATTATGTGCTACTATAAACCTCAACGGGTATCTATGGAGCGATAGTTTGCTAACAGTAATTTGAAGATTTTTCATCAACAAGACGAGCACTATCCAACGTAGTCGCTAATGGAGTGTTTTCTCTAACTGTTCCCCAAATAGGCTCTCAAACTAACTGGAGCAAAATTAGTAATTGCGTTGTATGGAGCTCATAATCTTTCAGAACCCAAGCAAATTGCAACCCTCCACGATGATTTTTAACCTAGTTACAGAGAATTGAGGAAAGTAAAATTTTGCACGAAATTTCGGCTTCCGAGTCAACGCTTTAGTTGTCGTTAAATGCTTTAGTCGTCGAGTAAACTTGTGAGTCTAGCCTGAAAACAGGTCAGGAAGAACTACTAGGTCAACCTAAAGCAGAAAGGTTACCACGGGATCCATGGTAGAATCGAAATTTGAAAGACGTTCATATGATCAGGTATATGCTGGACAAATATTGGTGTTCACGTCTACCAAGCCACGACTTGCTTTAGTTCATTCCCTTCAAACTATATGCACCGACTGTTCAACTTTACTCATTCATGACTCGACAAGTATATGTCGCATTTAAAAATGGTTGCCATATTTGGAATCAGAATCCTCCCATCTATCACGTCTCTCAGTTCATCAAGGTTTCAGGATTGAGGTGTATTTATATACGTACATGAGCATTTATTCTCTGTACTGTTGGGTTATCTACCCAACAGGGAAAGGATCAAACGGCAAGGTATCACAGCGACACAATTGGAAATATGGGGAATCCGTATCACTTTTGTTGTATATTTCTTCATCATCAAATACATGGCAGAAGGAATCTCTTTTTCGAAAAATAATAGTCAAGTAACGAAACTCAAAACGAATCAAATTGAGAAAAAACAGCTCAAAAATCAGATTTACGTATGTCCTGATCAGTCCTTTTGCAATCGGCTGATCTAAAGAGCTGCGTTGGGCGTGTAAGATTCTGATTATTTTCTATATATCACTCAACAAATATCATGATATCCATACTAGTTTTCAAGCTACATATGCCTGGTTGCATACCTCGAAGCTTTGGGTTCGTAAACCAACGTGCTAATCTTATGGCAACCATCACACTTTAAATTATCGTAGAAAAAATATTTGGAGTTGAACACGCCAATGCTGTGAGGAGCTCCGAGACCTGTCAAATAGAGGTGGATGGACGTTCAAAATTTTCGGAATTTGTTGCGGGAAAGGTTCGTTGTGTCGTGATTCGGGAGTACTCGAACGAGCAAATCGTGAACGATCGTACTTCCTGCGATTCATTCAGACGTAGCATAACTGGACTCGGCTGTGATCGTATAGTTATATTGGCAATCAGTGGTTGCCTTGGAATCCTGGACGGCCATGCGATTTCGTCGTTCCATTCAAGTTTTCGTTTTTCTCTCAATGTCCACTCTATATATTCATAAAATCGTATATGTGAAGACGTTCGCAGTAGAAATTGATGGAAAATATTTTTTTGTGAAATGAGACTACAGTAAAATTCAACTATTTTTTTTATTGAACCTTTACAGAGATAAATGTGCACTTACTCATGAATAAATGTACACGAGAGTACCCTTGTTTCAATTATTCAAACTTGAAAGTAAGTACACTGCTCATCAGACGATTTACAAACTTCAATTCTGGGCACGAGTTTTCAACATGTGGGATATGGGACACCTTCTGTTTTAGGGGTGGCTTATTCGATGATCCTCGCAGCAAACATGATGGATTACAATCATGAAATCTCCCGATTTGAATTTTAATTTTTCAGAAGGAAATTAACAAATACAACTTCAAAATTGCGTTGTATCAACTGCATATCCATCATGGAATACGGTGACAATAATGTGCATCACAGATATATCATTGCTTTACGAAATTAGGTGTACAATTATTATATAAACAGAGGTTTATCAAGTTTGAAAATGAAATTTTACTAGATCAATGTACCGTTATAAGAAACTCGAACGGGGATATAAAATCTCTTCTTGGCAAAAAACTATTTTCAACTTATCCAGAGCTATCATTCGTTCTCATTAATATGTTAACATGATGTGGAGTTGTATATATATACAAGCATAGATAATTTCTTATGATCATGATCTCCATTTGATTCATCTGTCGATATGCTTTAATTTTCATAATGATATAATCCTGTCTCGCACTCAGTTCTCTAGACCCCGAAACTAATGAGTTCATATCGATTTTATTGCATAATTTGACTATATTGATTCTATAATAGTACCTACGTGTTCATCGTAATGTCTGGAATGAATGAATCATCACAGATTCCACTCGTAATTATAATTTAATTTCTTTGATTTGATATATGATTTGTATTAAACTCTGCCCTAATTCGGACATAAGTGCACTGAAACTAGATTTGAAAACAACGAATAGCAACTTTTTCTGTTGAGTAACATCATTAGAACATTTCTTCAAATCGAAACCAGGAATAAATTCATATTCGTTCATTATACTACCGTACATATTTTGAGAGCCCTGGCTTGACTTCTACATACTCAATTGATTTTGCAAAAACGTTAGTAATATTAACATTAATGACAACACCATATCTTTCAATATTAATCTAACAAATACTGAACACTTTTTACAACGAATTTCATCTTGGTAATTTCGTATGGAAGCAGTGTATGTAACGATAAAGGAGTGATAGAAAACTTGGTAGTACAACTTCATATTCGAAACAACTTTCGCGATTCCTGGGAACGCGATGAAAGACGAATACGAAAATATGAAATCGACTGCTTCTGATTCTAACAGCATACTGAGAGCATCTTCCGGAGTCTAAGAAAAATATTCATAGGCATTTTAGTGGACGAAAAGTTATTCCCAGTTGAATGTGGTCAAAAATCATACAGTCTCCGCAATGTATTTCATATCGCTTGATATTCATGTAATATATCGAAAATACTGTGAAAGTCTATAGTCGAACAACAAGGTTCCTTGGACGATCTCACAACGAAGAGAATGGCCGGATCACGTTCCATAGATACCGATGCGTGAGCGCAGTATAGAAAATGCGTGTCATTCGAAAGTGTTCTCATTTACACGCTTCCATTCTCCATTATTATGACATTCGGTCTGAGCAGTGGGATAGTTTTATTATTCATAGTACTTCTGTTAATCAACCCTTTTTATATTTGTTCTATTGCTATTATTATTACCATTCTGTTCAAATTCATTTACTGTAGTAAACGTGTGTCTGTAGAGAATATGATAGAGACGAAACTCGTAAGCAATCTCATGAACAAAAAAGAACAAATGTTATTTTTTTAAATTGATCTGCGGATAAATCAGTGATAGCTTTGTTCTTGATTTTGGCATGATTCATCATCCAACTTCTAGCAAAACAATTTCCGTCGCACATACAGAAGTTGAAGATCCGACTGAAAAATGAAAAATCTGAAAGAAAAATAGTGAAAAAGAGTACAATCAAAAGAAAGTTAGATACGTAGCCAAAAAATTTCATGCCGTTATTCCATAGAATCTGATATGAGTTTTAATTTCATTATATTTTCCATGGATTCGCATAAAGGGCGAATAGTATAAGTATGCAGAATGAAAATGATTATAGCAATGAAGAATAATATTTAATACTGTGAATTTATACAACTGTTCTTCGGTGTGGAAGTTATAGGGCCGATGGAATGCAATTTCTGAATGGAAATGCTATCGAACGAATAACGTTCGCGCCTACACGCAACATTCCGATGATTTTCATCATAGTGGAACCATGCGGATCGCCTGGCTGCTTGATTACAAAATCTCCATATTATTTTCTATATTTTGTGGAAGTTTCGAATGGTATGAAATACATTAAGAGCAGTACAGGAGTAAACCCCCCACATGTACACGCAAATGATTGGTATTCTACTAAACCATGTGACGATATGTCGTTGAACTTCAGAAAGTATCTGAAGGATACAATCAAAGTAAAAAATGGTACATATAATATTCGTTGATTTGGGGCTGCTTCATAGCATTTTCAAAAATTACATGGGTGGCCATGTGCCCAAGTTCATCAAATTGTCTTTCTCACTTTCTGGATGAATATACTATTTTTGAAGAATTCCAAATAGTTCAAGACATAGGGTAAAATATTAACCAGCTCTTAGGCTACACACGCCATGTGAGAGATGCAATTTGATTTAGTCTTCCATCAGTTGATTCTCGATACGGCAAAGTTTCCATCTCATAATGCTTGCTTCCTAATGCAGTTTGATTTGTCACCTTTACTCTGGGTCACTTTCCACTTACGTTCTTGTTTACAATTATTTGGACTTCGTGAATCATGTTTTGTGAAAATAAACGTCTCAATTACTGTTAGTGCTTGATTACCGATGAGTACAGTATATACAGAAACGAAATACGAAGTATCATCATATTAACTGGATACGAAGATTCAGATCAGAAGATTAGTTATGCCCGGCCCCATCTGCGTATTATTGTACGTATTTCTCATTATAAATATTGTAACATTTTCCGAAATCGCCGAGGAGGTGAGCGCAGCAAAAATTCATTCCCCTTGAAGATTGAGAATACAAATGAGAACACTACGATCGTTATAGAGTTATAGACCCATCTGGAAAACGCGAATACAATTTAAATCTGATAACACGCGTGGAAACAAATTGAATTATACACTGAATCATTTATGTAGAACAATGACTATGTTCTCATCCAAAATTAGGAGCTTTAATCATAATTCTCAGATTCCTGTTGGACGAGTTTGAACCGGCGTGGACTCTTCACACACATCGATCCATGTCCTTCCAACGACAATCGTCCTTTCGTTTGCAAGTACCTCGTGATGTAACGTGAAACAAGTGTTTGAGGGCGTTTTTGCCATTCTTCCAAAACTTCTTTTGGTGCCATCAGCTAGGAACAAAAATTAAAAGCTTCATTGAGAGTTATTGAAAGTTTTATTGAGAGTTATAAATGATATTGAAACATATGCAGTTGTATGATCAATATATAGTAAATTAGGCGAATCCCTATCTTGCTTTTTGTTTTTTCGTCATTTATTTTATGAGATATGGAGTATAAAGCTTGGTGTCATATGTTAGGAATTTAGCAGCGGATGTCGCACAAGAGGTTATTGAAATATAATTTGAATCATTATACAGCCGTAGAGGTAATATAAGCATTCATGCGATGGAGAAACAGCTTTGCAATCCTGATGGAAAGAAAGTGAGAGGAGGCAAGTGAAAGGGAGAATGAGCTACATAGTCAATTGAATCGTCCTACAGAAAATTTTATGGTCATATCATGATGCGAATTTCATGCACATTCGAATAGATCTCTGATAAAAACACGTGATTCGAATAAGATTGGTGTTCGATAAATATAGCGAATTTATTTCAAAATATACCCGTCATTGCATTATGACGGATCATCGAATTTCAAGTTCCAAATCGAATTTATAATTGAAATAGGAGTAAAAATGTGTGGGAAAAATCTCACATCGACATGTATTAGTAGTTTATGCTGAATGCAATTTTTTAGTGGAATAATAGTCCTATTGGGTTACCTGGTCGCCCTTCAATCTGTCGAGCAATGTAACACAAACAATTGCTGATTTGATTCCTGCATGATGAGTCAATGCTGCGAAAGCTACAGCTTCCATTTCAATGTTAACTACACCGCTTTTCTGCAATTTATGAAGATAATCCATCTTGTCATTCTCAGTGTATTCACAAAAAGCACCATCAAGACGTCCTTGGCCCTCGTAAAAATCGTGTGTACACATTGTTTTTCCAATTACTGTGTCATAAGGATCCTCCGGATTTGAAAGAGCATTTATCTCTCGTACCAGTTGCTTATCCAATTTAGCTGGTCTTCTGACGATCTTCCCAAGTACAGGCTGAGAGAAGAAAAATATTTATTCTGTATCATGTGTAAGTGTTTACAGTTAGAGATAAATCGCACTTCGATTTCGGGAAATTTAATGTAATTTTTCTTGCATAGATGGCTTCATTTTGTTTCTAGCAGGGAATCCTTTTGTTATGAAGATTACTATTTGTATGCTTAAAGATTTCTTATAATTTATAGTGACCCATTCCGAAACAATTAAAATAGGATAACCTATGAAGGGTTTTCTCTCTTCATGAAAACTACAACTTCATAAAGGAATTTTCACGCTCTAGACTGCACAGATTTTCTATATTCACATTTCAAAACATTGATGAATCTTGAGGTAAGAGATGAATACTGCCAAATGAGATACATCTTGTGAAGGAAAATGTTGATCAACGAGGACCGTAGTTTTTCATAGAATATTCGTATCTACATACAGTCATAGAACTGCAATATGATAAAATTGTCATGTTGAAGTCGTCATGCAGTATTACAGAGACTTCTAACAAAATTAAAATCGTTACACTAAGCATCCAAATAACGGCTATGAAATTGAATACATTAAAGAATTTCCAATCATTCTCAAGATACTGAAAAACCATGACATGGCTCACAATGTAAAAGTTCATCTATCGATCACATAACAGACTCTTTCATTTTCCCGTTCTGAATGATATGATAGGAATTTTGCTTGAGTTATCAGTGTGTTCGTGTGGCTCTGCGCACTATTCATTTTTCACGGACAAACAAGTTTGCATCCCTATCAGGGATGGAAGTCCGAGAGGAACTATGAAAACCGTATACTTCACACTAAGATGTGGAAGAGAGACATTTTGATTTGGGTGAAATATTATCTTATTGAGCCGCAAACGAAGGGGGAAAGTGCTCGAATTGAGTTTAGTTTCTTCCGCGGTGAACACTGTATTCCCCGACAGGTCTGTAGCTTGAAGTGAAGAATAATCCGGAATCTCGCGCATATTCAAATCTGTGAAAAAGTTGTACAACCATGTACAGATCAGTTATATGATCATGTAATTGAATGGGATGATGATTCGAGTTCAATTTAATACGTGAGATCTTGAGGTAATAAAGCAATAACTGGTGACCAAGTTCTCGGAAGATGAGAATCTCAAGGAGTCATAGTTCGATGTACCAGAATATATGAATGAATCAAATGGTTCTTTATTTTCTATGTTGATCACTCTTGAAGAGTCACGGGTCCACATTTTGATTCTCACAGCTGTCATATTGTTTAAAAAAAATTTTCCCTACATTATTACAATTTTACCATGAATAGGTTTATGGTCAAAAGACGATCACACAAATATTTGAACTTCACAACTCAACTGTGTCGTCGTATTTATCAATCGCAATGTTTTTTTATAAATAACCAACACAGAGTTTTGATTGGAATTCATACTCTCGAAGAGTACTTGTGATGCATTTTTCTCGTACAGTTCATGTTATCAAGTAACAAGAAGCAATCACAATCTTTTTCTATCCAGATTGCAAGACATCATGTTATGGTCCTTTATTTCTAAGACTTGAAAGATCTCGCATTTTTGTGAACGCATCGCTATTCTTCTCCAAAAACATATCATATTCATCCTTACCACTTCGAAATACGGTTTCAACATCCCATCGACTGCCTCTTCACTGATGACAACAGTGCCACCTTCCAATCCGACTCCACCGCATGTTCCAACTCGGATGAATATTGGGTCTTTCACTTTAGCATGATACATCAACTTGATCACTTCGTGCAGTAGTATTCCAACTGATGGGATACCCATTCCGTGCTGTGACAACCGAAAGAAATTAATTGGAAATTCTAACATGAACGAAAAAGAGAAAAATAGTAATAAAATATGAATGTACATAACGGATAGAAATCGTACAAATGTTACACAATTCGAAGAAGCAGAAAACTTCGATAATCTCGTGCCAACAGGATACATCACATTTTCTTGCTAATATCACATATTTCATGTACATGTGAAAATATTTGCGATATATACGTGACATGTGTTTCAAAAATACAATTGACTAAAGCCTCTAATAAAATTGTAAAATTCTATTATGACGGAAAATTTTCAATACACGTATAGACAATTTCTGATTGAAACGTATACTCTATTTTATAATATATATATATAGGATTTATCTCGGACAGATACCAAGAACACATTCATTGGAATGTCATATCAAAACACAGCTGTTGACCTCATGACTCATCATCTACGATTTGAGATGGTCCGAATCAACAATTGTATCCCACTTTATTATATTTCAATATGACATTTCCCCCAAACCAATTTTGCCGAGAATATTATCTCTAATTAGGATATCTCGAACGTTTATTTCATCGTTGCAGTTGATAATATTGAATACACAGGTTCACAATTCATATCATGCCTCAACAGTGAGTCATGAGTTCGGATAATGTGATTCGTTAAACATTCCAATGAGTATAGTCGCGATTAACACAATATATATTTATTATCAATCGAAACATATGAACGACTCATCGGTCTGTATACAATTTCCACTGATATATCTGCATATGCAATGTAGATGATATGTGAGAAATGGCAACACGTGAACTTGAAATATATTTCCACTGAAATTGTCATATATTTATAGCACATTCGTTTCCAACGTATACATCTTCCGCGGAAATATATATGGCGAAGCAAAACATAGAGGAAAATTAAGAATAGGGATCGAAAGCCAAGTATAACCTGTTCAGTTATTGTGCACGATCCTCCATAGCTCATAATGTACCTGGTTTTTTGTTTATGCCAACTCCCTTAGGCTACCCTGTTTTACAACACTGGAAACTATCATGTATTCATGTTCGAGAAAATATAAACTTTCAGAAGTTTCTCTGATTTTTTCCGGATCATGCAGCCATTATCTATTTGATAAGATTCAGTATCGTTAGATAATGATCTACGATGACATCTATTTATATCTCATGAGTCCAGTCAGTATTAGTTCTGTCCCTGTAGTCCGAAAGATTTGCATGTACCGATTCACACGCGTATTCGATCTGATTTGACTTATTTGGAAGAGAGTCGATTGAGATATTTCCTACGGGGTGTTCCCATTTGTAGACACGTACGAGTATTTTTATATGAGGGATGACGTCCCATTGGCCTTCATAAACCAGTGATTATGTTTGGAAAATGAATGAAGATAAGATATGATGTGGCATTCATGACGTTCTTTATCATTTTGCACTGGGATAGGGTTCAGCAATATGACTCTACCGCGACTAAACTATCAGATTGCAATACTCAGATCCGCGTTTTGCACGAAAACCATACACCCTGTGTTTGGTATTTTTTCACTGTGGTATAATCTGTATCGGATAAGCTGAGCGGTGTAAATTGATACGTCATCACAAACAATATGCTTATCACAAATTAAATGCAGCTATTCCCGTAAGCATTCCGGTAAAATCTCGCGCGCGAACAATGTTTCAATATGATCTGAAGATTAAGAATATTTACTCGCATCGTCAATCCATATGAAGAGATGTCCTTTGAATGAATTACCAGATGTCCGATGGCGGTTTTTTTCCATAACGATACCATATGAAGACACAAATTTCTCAAACTTATCCTTTGTTTCAGTTCATTGTGATTTAACCCTGGATTTGAGATGCACCGTACGATTTCTAATTCACGTTTATGATGAAGCAAGATGTAATGATGTTATAAGAAAACATATGAACGGTTGCGAATTTCGTGTGTCGTAAACTTCTTGAATGAATTAACAATACAAGCACATTTTGTGTAAATTTGTCTGTTGTATTCTGCAGACTTCCGACTATGAAAAATAATTCGTTCAGATCATGGTCATTTCAATATATCTGATACCAAGTTATTATTCTACGGTTCGAATGCATAAGGACCACCATTCCTATCTTTCTATCAATATTCGAATTCTTAAAAGCTTCATGAATTGCAGAGATCATTTTTTTTTCACGGAGTGTTTCAGCGATATGTTTACTTACACTTATTGAGAGTACTGGTCCAACTTTATACATCGAATAACGATAGGAATATTGGCTGATATCCATCAAAGTTGTTCCCGTGGGTAGTTTGTGACCTATTTCCTTCATGATGAAATTTGCGAAATTTTCCATCCGCTTCGGTGTTCCACCCATGCAGACAAACTGCCAATTCACAGAAAAAAAACACAATGAAAATTATAGTTTGCTTTTGAGAGATTCATTTGAAACTGAATCGATCTACACGTTCATTCCTTTATTTTCCACATCATTCTGATTGCAAAACATGTGTAGTAGAGTACCAGGTTAGTGGAAGTTGTTATGGGAGAGATTGCCAAGGGGGTTTCAATTTGTCGAATATAAATGTTTATTATGTATCAGGAAAGAAACATCAAACATACAAATTAATCGAAATTCATAGCTCGAATATTAAAAAATAATAGTGAAATTGATTATTTGTCTATTTTCCGATTTCATATTTCCGAAATTGAAACAACAATACTACACAGAAATGATATTTTTTTGTAGTGAAGAATTGCATGAGAATTCGTCGAATCAGGTCGATTCAGGTCAATTCGTTGCATGCGCCAAACTTATGCATTTTATTGAGTTGTAATCCAAAAATGCACTGAGTCGACAAATCGTTATTCCTTGTTAAAAGAGTTTGCATAACAGAATTAGAGTTTGCGCTTAGACAAATGTTCGCTCAGTACTCTTTCCTTTCGGTTACCATAATACTGCGTGCATCATTGAAGATGTCCAATGTCATGCATACCATTTTTCCTAAATCCTTATTCAAACCGTGGTAGACACGCACCACGTCTGAATGAAAATATACGTCAAGTGCTGGATTCATTAATTAATGATCGAGATCTTTTCCATTGTAGAATCTATTCTGATCAACTGGTTCATATGAAATTCTGTCAGCACCATGGGTGTTATTAGAATCTTCACAGTAGAGCGAAAAGTTCGGTCACAAGAGCCAATTGAAAATTCGATCGAATATTGAATCAAATATCAAGCTCTTAGAACAGTACGCAATATTGAGTTACCAAACAGGTGGTCATAGTTTCATCCAACTACTGCTTCAAAAAAATATAGTACTTGTATCAATATTAAAACTGCGAGCGATTGATTTATTTTTTCTGTATATTCAATCTGTTACCACACTCCCGGAATAGTAAGCGGTTGTTTTCGAGAATATGTCTGATCTAGTAGATTCATGGTGAAGTGATGAATGTTTTAACAAAAAGAATGCTATCAAACATCCAAGCATGGCCATGGAATTTTCATCTATTGAAATTCGTAATTTGTGAGAACACTCAATTTTTCAATTTTGAGTCCGAAATAGGAATGATAACATTATAATATTGACTTTCCTGATTACCAATTTTCGGATTACAGCAACGATTCCAAGAATATTCACGACCCATCTCGGTGTTTAAATTATATTTTGTGATCCCCAGAATATTCACATGTAAATAAGCAAATTATGTAAATTATCAATTTCAATTACCTTGACGTCTCCGAACATTTCGACAAGATCATGAGAACCACTGCCTAGCGCCAAATGATAAAGAATGTCTTGGTCCATCAGTTCGATGTTTGGATTTCTCAATCTTACCGAACCATCGGTATATCTGAAATGAAATTCCGATAATGAATTGCAGAGAAAGATGATTGGTATTTTTTGGTAAAGGTAACGAGTTGAAAAAGTGATGGAATATAGTCGCTGCTTTCTACATTTTGAATTACTTGCTACGCATCCATATATAATATTGGTGCACCATTTCCGTCGACCTTACCTATGATATTAAAATTAAATAAAATTAATTTTCAATTTTCCGTATGCGACTTTTTTTACCTAACAGCATTATCACATTTTTGATCCATTTTTTCGTCGGGTTTAACATCGAGACTGCACATATGATTTTCCAATTCGGTATCGGACTTTGCACACGCACACGTTGGCATCTTGTTGTTTCAGAAAACTTGATCCAACGAAACTAAATGAGCGTGTAGAACGTATATCTGGAATGTACAACTCGATAAGGAGTAATTTTGAAATTGTATTTCGATAAGAAATTGGACACGAGCGATCAAGCGAACTGAGTAATCTGCGCGAGCGTCGGCACATACCAAGACTGTTCGGTACGACCGACGTTGGATGGAGTCGTTGCATACTTGATGTGTTACGATTTCAACATCACACAGAGAAAAGTTATCCCACTACCATCTTGGAACTGGCGACTTTTACTCTCGTTCATCAGTATGCCTGCTATTGATTCATTATGACGACAATTTTAGATGAAGCTCTTTTCCCTCTAATATTCTTTATTTTATTCATTACTTGTAATCTTCAAAAGGAGGGGATAATTTACATACACCCAGGAAAACATTGCGGATTCAATTTTTTTCTCGGAATTTAACAAGAACTAGTTCAGCTTTCAAATATGGTTGAGATGAGTCATTGTATGTTATGAGAATGCTATTGATCTATGTGGAAGTTATTATCAATCAAGCATAATAGTGTCAAGGCTATTATTCATCATGAATTATCTATGCATGAATGTAGTGTTGTTGAAGATAATATTTCACTATTTATTGAAGAAAGGAATGCTATTCTACTCCTTTCGATTATGATTTTTGAAACTTCATAAGTGTATTGATCGTATTCTTCCCATAGGTCATTCGGTCTACCAGTAGTAACATTTGATATGGTTCTTGGACCTGAGGAAAAGATTGATGAAAGAATTCATCTATGCAAATAGTTATAATTGATTATACGAATAGTCACACATTTCCGCTAGATCAAATAGGGAATCACAAGAAAATTCTACGCCGTTCAGGATAGATAACGAATTTTGAATTTCTACGTAAAGTTCTTGTTTTACAGAAATTTCTGTTATGTGACACAGATAGACATACTGGATTGATGAGTTCCAAGATGATTTATGAGTCAAATAGGCCAACCTTCAGTTCAAAATTACACCAAGAATGTATTCTATTCACTATTCATCAGTTTACAACGTGATATTCTGAACAAAATATTTCACAAAAAATCCTATAAAAAATACGGAAAATTTATTGAATTTTACATACGTTGATTCGAAGGCTCGCATGGGTTTCGAAGCTTGAAAAAAGATTATTGTCTATACACGTCATTTTTTGTGTAATGAACCAATAAATTTATTCAAAACTTCGTGCACGTGAACAAGTAGCAATCAAACAGTATTTGATGAAGTTCTCATCGGAATATTTGGGAAAATAATCCGGTGAGCTCTGGTTTCCGGTGACAACAATTCTGAACAAAATTAGAACCCACCCATATTATGGAAATTTAGCACGATTCTCCGAAATTGGGCTAACTAGTAAATGGACGAAGGCTTCTTTTGTAATTCTACGCAGTTATATGTAGTACAAATTGTATCAAAATTCGTAATCTTTGGCATACAACTCTGCCATGCAATCGATTCAGAATGATTTTTTAATCTCCTATGCAATTATGAATTATGCTCATCTACTAACGAAGAAAGTCAGGATTTCCAATCCAAGATGGAGCTATCATGAAGTTTTCTGACCAGCATTACGATAATTGTGACACGAATTTAAATACTGCGTTTCGCCAGCTGCACTTGGCATTGTTTCGATTGAATGGTTTGCAATATAATTTGCAAATTTTTTCTTTTTATGTTCTAAATGTCGGAAAAATAATTCATTTATAATTGGACAATAATGGAAGAAGTATACTTCTTCTTAATCCCTAAAAGCTATTGAAAACTCTGATCATTCTACAGTTCAATGAATTTCGTTCTCAATTTGAGTCTCTAGAAATTTTAGTAAAATGATGAGTAGTATTGACAAATTTGGGAGGACCGGCTTCAAATTATGATGAGATTGCCGACTTCGTTATTGTTTTGGAAATAACGGTGACGGTAGACGGCGTAGCTGAAAACAAAAGGAAATCCTCTTGCGTTATCATTACGTGTGTCACCTATTGAGAGTGCATTGGCCATGAAGAATACATCAGTATAGTATTTTATTATTATGCTTGTGATTCTATTCGAATGAACGTCTGCTGTCTTCAACACAGGATTTGTGGGGAAGCTCTACGTAATATGTCAGAATGTTGACGCCTGACTAAGTAGTACCAGGCATTATAACGATGCATCAGTACGAAAATATTATTAACCTGGGATGGTACAAGTCTCAAATATCTATAGAATATGATTGAAATGAAATGAACTCAATAGCATTCTATTGAGTGTTAACTGTTGACTACGATCAATCACTCTGTTGTGCAATAACTGTTGCTGTACAACAGTCCGATATGGCAACAGCATTTTCAAATGAAATTTACGTGGAAGTTCTCATGAAACCAGTGGGATGTTTCAGTAGAATGGTTGTGGGATGGGTGTGCAAGGGTATTGGCTACATCATTATATTATGTTAGGTGTCAGTGTGATAGCAATATCTCACTGGGAAAAATGAAGATTCAATACTTTAGTTCTCATATTCAGCTTCATCACGCTGGAACCTGCTTTGACAATTACAAACGATGTAGTCGATTGTAGTTGAATTCAGATTTTTGTAGTGACTATTTTGGAATAAGGGTTATTTGATAAGTTGAAATCTCGTTTATATAGTATCTCTGCTATACTTCAAGAGAATATAAAACAAAAGAATATTTTGTTGCTATTACGATAAACTACAGTCAATTTAGAACTATATCAATAGCTTGAGATTATATTTGTTATGTTTTTTGCGTAATTATTGATGCTACAAAATGATAAACTTCACTGTATATGACGGCACTGTTTGTAGTTCTCTAGTAGATTTTTTTAGGTTTCAGTCGTGTTATCCCTAATTTTTTTTCATTTTTCTCGGATGATTCAATATAAAGATGAATTTTTTCGTCACTACAATCAACCACAATTGATTTGGAGTGTATCTCAAAAGTTTTTATGCAGTGCTATTTATATTTCTGGTTTAGATCAATATTGATTATGTTTAGTAAGGTTTTTCTAAAAGCGGATCCAGCGTGATGGAGCTCTTATGTTCTATTTGTGAAAAAGTTCGAGATGTCTATGCCGGGCTGAAGGAGCTTACAACTCTAAACTCATCACGAGTAATCCGTTATAATCTTAGTATGCAGTCCCTTCCAAAATATTACTCGGAATGTATGGAAAACTATATTCGAATCTTCATTGGTCTCGCACAATATCATACAAAACGTGGAACTCATTTTTTTAATTCGTAACGAGGATGGAACTTACACGTTTTCCTTAATGGAATTATGTTGGGTATGGCAGGAATTTGCAACCGAGTGTTTAACAGGTCTCTCACAACAAATGAATCATTGAATAATGGGCAATGTGAACCATATTTACATCAGTTTTCCCAAAATTCATGATTGCGAAGTACTCTGATACTTTGCAAGTTAGACAAGCATATACGGAATGAAAATAGTTGAAACTCAATACGTTTTTTCTATATCACTCCTTGCTCTATATACGAACAATATTATTGATCTGACTGCCAAGTCTGTCTGAAGGGTCTGCTTCTACATAATTGTATCTGAAGTATTATCATGTTTTTTTTCTTTCTCTTGATGTGGAACATCCATTCGTGTTCCAGAAGTGGTGATGGAGCGACGTCTCCATGAGATGCATTCGTTTCATTTTTATGAATTAGTGTACCGCATATTTGTTAATTTGAGAAATTGACAATCTACCCCAGAATATTAGAAACTGTAACTAATGCTGATGATTATTGATTGGAGAAGATAAATAGGATATAGCTCAAATGAAATGTATCACTGCGTCCAAATAATAGTGTTTCACTCCGAATTAATTTGACTTCTTGACATACAATGACGAGCTGGGCTAGAATGACATTTAGGAAGACAAAATACTTCCTACTCATTCCAGAGAGTATCATAGCCACCCAGCAATTCGGAGAAAGCTCAAATGACGAGATAGTTGATGGGTGTTACGGATATCATTTTGCTCAGTTATAAGTGACATGTAGCTCTATTATAACAAGTACTCCCCGACAATTTTTATTTACTAAAAATGATGATCAGGAATTTCATCATCATTAAAAAGAATTCAATCATTACAGCAAAATGAGATAATTCCCTTATAATTTTATAGGAAGAATGCCATTGACTAACATCAGAATTCTGTTAGTTGATAGTTTAGGAAGAACCAAGAAGGGAATGGGTTTTTTTAAAAATTGAATGGTCTATGAAAAAAGATCTCTTGTGTGTGTTTATTAAAAGTTCGGAAATGATTGATACTCGTGATCAGTTTATGTTGGATACAATGTTTATTTGATTAAAATGTTGGAAAACCCGATTGTATCTTTGAATTCTCAAATCATTGGATGATGAAACAATTGGTTCATTTAGTATGTGAGCGCAAATGTGACGAACGTTATTCATTCGATCATTTTCTGAATCATAACTATCACAGGAGCTATCAAGGATTAACTGAAGATGTGGAAACTCATATTACTGATGAAATTAGTCATTTGGAGTGGTAATTTGCGAATGAATGATTCCGAAGTTGCGTAACTGATAAGACGTGTTAATAACTCAAGAACAGAAATATGTTGATACATATTCAGAGAAGCAACGGTCCGGTGTGCAATCCACACATCTTCAAGTTTCGAATTCTTCTCGTCTCTTTTTCAACTGCCTATTGGAATAAAAATTCAAGTGATGACTTAGCAACTACATGAATATACTCAATTGTTTTCGTATAATAGCCTCACTCAGTCCAGTGCACGTATCTATGAGATTTTAAAATACATTCATTCTTTCTCTCGAAACGCTTGATAATCCTATAACTAGCACGGTTTTTTATTTACTGAGGCAAAAATTCCCCCATTCGGAGAAATGTTTAGTTGGAATTTTGAAGTGTCTGTGGGCATTTGAAATTCTTCATCTAGATAATACATGAAAAAACGTTCTCTCTTGAACCATTTGAAATAAACATTTCTGTGGCATCTTCTCGTAGGGCACTAAATTCCCTAAAATATGATCCCCGTTCAGAATAGTTAGTTGAAGGAATCATACACTGAACTTGAATCATAAAGCAAGGAACGAGGAAAAATTTAGTTCTCAGGACTGTCTCACTGAACTAAAAAATCAATGTTTATTACAATATTCCGTTGACGGTCTAGTATCTAATTTGTAAAAATTTTAAATCGTTTCATTGTTTCCAGCTGCATATTTATTATCATCTCTACCTTCAGAATGAAGGTAATGAAGCCTTCATTACCTTCATCATGTTATATAATTACATTTTCTCGACCCACACCTCATTTTCTCACTCATCCGAACCTTGCAAGCTCTTTCACGAAATTCATGACAACTTAGGAAAACGTAAATTTCTTAGAAAGAAAAATAGATACAAGTCAGTTCGAAAAAGTACCTCGATCACAGTAGACTACTTGGCAAATAACTTATATTATCTCAGGACTATATCATTAGGAGCAACTCGTCGCGTTTGTTCAATATGCAAAACTCAATTTATCACCATACATTTTATATAATTTCAAAATAAACTCTTAATTTTTTCTCAATTAACATTATTAGTTTTCAACGATTATTGCGAAACTACCCTCACATCCTAAATTATATAAATTTGTGGAAGCAAAACAACTCCAAAATCAATTTCTCAGACTTCGAAACTCTCATACTCATCGGCTGTGAAAGTCTATTAAAGCAGAAATATGCAATTTTAGGGCTGCAAAAATGAATATTTACAACTTTGATGAGCAAACACTCTGGAATGAAATGGAGTGAGTGAAAAACTTTAATTATAAACTAGAGTTGTCAATACGACAAGCGTTCGCGCGTTTGGAGTTTCACAGCTTATAAGTATGAACATTTTGTAGTCTGATAAATTGACATTGGAGACATTTTTTCAGAGAATTCAACGCCTTACAACATTACGCCCAGAAAAAAGTTTCATCGAAAGCTGTCCAAAAGTTTCATCAGTTTTTGTGAAAAAACTTCTTTTACGCGTTATTCGAATATAAACTTTCAAATCGAAACTGACACCTCTTAAAATTCGACGAATAATTTTTCCCAACAGGGGAATTTTTTTCTCAATGAATAGATCCTTCCGAAACCATGAAGTTGATGGGTTGATAATTCTGGTACACCCTAATACAATCACTATTTCAAATGAGAATATGGCTGGTTTTAATACAATTAATACTCTTCCGAAATTAAAACGGAGAGAGGATTATCCTAATGTATTGTACAAAGAAAGCTGCTCGGACGAAAGCGCTCTGGCTACTTGGTTCGCTGGTTTACATTACGAGGCCTTCGGCGCGTTCGGTAATACCTGCGATCGCTCCGTAAACATTAAATATTTGAACTACTTCTCTGACCAAAATACCTTCAAAATATTATATTTCTGAAATATAAGAAGTAGAAGAGTCGGTTTTGTTTTTCCTCTTAAGGAGGTACTATCGTTTCTCACGTGAAAATTATTTTCCAACTTAGCCGCATGAAATTTTGTGAACACGAAATTTAGAGCAATATCCAAGTTATGGT
>JABMBR010002289.1:0-29351 GCA_018881525.1 Meteorus sp. PSUC_FEM 10030008
GATGCTGTTGCTGTTGCTGATGCTGATGCTGATGCTGATGCTGATGCTGATGCTGATGCTGATGCTGATGCTGATGCTGATGCTGTTGCTGTTGCTGCTGATGTAACTGTTGCATCTGCTGTTGTTCTTGTCGTTTACGGTAATTCTCCCGTTGCTCCTCCAGTTTTGTTTTGATCAATGCACTTTGCATCATTGATTGCGTGTGCAAAACAAGATCACGCGGTGAAGGCACCCTGTGTGGAATCACTGTCAAAATGACAAATTATTCACGGTGATTGAAAGTAAAATCAAGCGATTTTGATCCTATGATTATAATCAGAGTTGAATCATACATGATTCTTCATGACATAGAATCGCAAGGAATAAATTTTGATCGATTACCTGAACATAGCGATGTCAGTTTATTGAAACTAGTACAGTAGATACCCTAACTATTTCAAAAGTTTGGGAACATCGAAATAGTTGAAAGGCAACAAAATTTTACAATCCTACCGTACCTGAGATTGAAATACGAGTATATCGATGAGAATATATATGAATATTAGTGCATATGGGTGATAAAACAGCCTCAAAATAGGATTTTATTTGGGCTCGCAAGGGTTAGAAATGAAATCAAACGATAGTAATTATAAAAAATGATATTAAAACTATGTATATTAGATAACGGGAGTAACAGTGAAGGTGTCTACTGTACCTAAATTCGATGATAATGCTAGCAGTAGGAATATATAAGATAGTGATGTATTTCGGATTCATAGTGTCTTGTATCACTCAGCCATACAAACAAATCATATGTACTACTTCAACATCTATTGGATGTGTTGACAGGAAAATAAACGCGAGTAAATCAAACCGCACATTCAAATCATCAACAAGACGACACTCAATCCATTTCAAAATTTGATACAGTGCATGAGAGACATATTGGAAACTTTCACCTTACCATTGTTCATTGGTGATGGTATTCGCTGCTGTTGGTAGAGAATCTGTTGAATTGTTGGATCATGCGATACACCGGGACCAGAATGTGGACTGACTGCACGTGGCGTGGTATTACCGTACATTTTCAGTATATTGACCAACACTTCACGGTGGCGATGTTGCATTGCAGTATTTTGTAATTGTTGTATTAAATGTTGTCGAGTTATCTCGCCCTGCTGAAGTCCTTGTATAATTGCTTGTGCCTCAGGCCGTTGCAGGAGTTCGCGACTAGATGGAGCATTATTCACCAACATTTGCATGTCGTGAGGAGTGGGACTCACACCAACCATCCTCTGCTGACCTCCCATCATAATTGAAAGCATGTCAGACTGTTGATGTCGTTGTTTATGCTGTTGCTGTTGTTGCTGCTAAGCATATATACCGTAAAAATCATTATTTCATCATGCAAGAAATATTTAGAAATTGATTTTGAGACAGCCGGAGGCTCATCACTCACTACCTGTTGTATCCTCAAAACTTTCAATAAATTTTCGTGTTGCATCTGCGCTTGATGAGGATGTTGTGCTGGCCCAAGTGGTCCAATGTGATTGAATGCCGGTGCATGTAACGGTTGCTCAGATATTAACGGGTGGTGCGATATTTGGATAGGCACTGGTGCTTGTTGATTTTTCAACAATTGCATAAGTGTAATTGGCTGTGGTTTTGGTGAATTTGGCCCATTCGCAGCTGGTACAGCTTGCCCGCCCGTCACTTGAGCCAACAATTTTTTAAATGCTGATAGATCTTCTTCTGTTTTACTTGCTCTCTGTTGCTCGACATGTGGTGTCAGTGGCGCACCACCTCGCATCCGTGCCTCCAATTCTTCCAGACTATGTACCACTTTTCCACCAACATCTGTGGGAAGAATCAAGACAATTGTACATCCTCATTTCATCTGGTGATGATGATCATGGTGATTTGGCAAGAGTGTAATTTGGAGTCGTTTTTCATTACTCGTTTCTATCCAGGCATTTTAAACTAAATATCTGAAATCTTTAAAGACTACAGATCCACTAGGAAAGGTGAACAATTTTTATTAACATGCATGTTTATGAATGGGCACACGAAAATCTTATGCCTTGTGCCTTTTCCGATAAATAATCACAAAGAAACTTACCCATTTCTTTTATAGAGGAATTTTTCATAATATGCATCACATTATTGGTAGTGTCGCTCTGACCATTTTGATTCAGTTTATTACCGCGTTGCAACATCTCCAATAGCTTTATACCTGTAGAGGGTGGTGCATTCAAATTGGTTATCGAATTTGAATTCGCCGGTGAAATCGGTGCAAAATAAGCACTAGATTCCGTTACGGACGGGACATGAATATTAGGTTCGGTTATATCATTCAGTAAATTGTTAAGCAATTCATCTTGAATTGATGGGCGACGGCTTTCATTCTGCTGCAATGGACTTTCACGTTTGAACCACTGACTAAATCGGGATCCACTCCCACTTGTATTACCGACGCCATTAGTCAACAGACCAGAAACGCCCGGGAGATTGTCGGATTTGAGAAAATCATCGAGATTAAAATTCAATGGTTCATCATCACGATTTTTGCCGTCATCGTTAGAATGATCGTTCATACTCGATACTGTCACAGCACTTTCGCGAGAATTGAAATCTCTCTTGTCAATGGCTAATTGACTTTCTACTTGTTCAGATATCGGTGAATGAGGTGTTGGGATAGGATTTATCGGTTGATCCATAGCAGTGGGTGTGCTACGTCCCTTCGGCCCCGCCGAGGTCTCGATTAATTTGTCTTCCTTCTCTGTCGTAAGTCGTTTCCCACGCTTCTTTTGTGCTGGCGAGTGTTTTTTTGTTCTAATGTTCTTCTCTTCGGGTATGTCATCAAACCCCCGTAATTCGATGGTATCGTGTTGTGAAATTGGACCAGAACTGAACCATTCAGGTTCTTCCAGTTCCCTGTGATCAGTACCATATCTCCGTCTACAATCGCTATACTTCCGATCTCGGGCACGATCTTTGTCACGCTCCGTCTGATGTGATCGGTCATTCCTCATCTCACGCTGACTGTCCCGATCTGCATAGTCACGGCCAAATGATCTTCTCTCATACCTCTCTCCACGATCATCTCGATCACGTATATTGTCACGATCGCGCATTGGTTCACGTTCGCGGCCTTGTTCACGCGTGTCACGTTCACGCGTCGATTGACTACTACTACGAAAATTGTATTCAGAGCGATCGGGCTCGATTTTCTCAGCTTCAGTCCTAAAATCCCACATATCACGCGGCAATAGACGCCCACTACCAATACGACGTACAGGTTCGCGATGTGGGACTTCCGCCTTGCCAATTGGACTCTCCGGTCGTCGCGGCACTGGTTGAGTTACGACGAAACATCCGGAATTGAAACTTCTACGTTGAGGACTGAGAACAATTCCATCTTGTTCTTTGCGGATTCGCTCACGTGGATCGCCACTTCGACGTTTGTTCTGTGTTTCAATGATTTGTTGATCGTTTTTACTGTTACCGCCGGCACCGCTGTTACCAGCATTGCTACTTGTACGTTGTTCCTCATCGGGTGGTGTTTCGCTACGTTTCCGATCTAAATGCCAACGTTCTGGATCCCACACACCACGTGAACTAGATATCAAACACCAGTATTTTTCTTTTCATCATAATGTATACAAGAATGAAGGAAATCTACATCATTGTTTGGTTGTTATAAATACTCACTTGTTATAAGCAATATCCAAACATTCAGGGCGTCGTTTAGATAACGGCAATACTTTTATATTTATAAGCTCTTCCTGGAATTGAAATAACAATGATAGTATATAATGGAATGTGTGTCCAATTTTGTTTTGATTCTAAATTGATAGACAAGAAGAAAATCTTCCATTTCATGAATTACCCGAGAATATTGAAATTGTGGTCGTGATCTCCCGACTTCAACAATGGAAGAATCAGTAACTTCACCCGCAACTGACATTGATATAATAGCCTCATCTCCTGTAAAATTGAGCACAAAAGTGTTGATTGACTGCATTCTCGTAATAATTTACGTCGCCAATGCGTGAGTGTTGTCGACTATCATGCACAAATATCGTAATTTGGATTCATCCATCAACTTATGTTTTTTGTTCATCTTTCAAAGTCGCGTACTTACGGAACGTAACTCTCTTCGCAATACTCTTAGTTTTCGTCGTGCTGAACCATTGGCAATTTTTCGTGTAGAACGAGAGTGTCTCATCTAAGAACGGTGATCCCGTTGGCCCTACTAATGAATGTTTTCGTTTGCGAGTACGATGCGATCTTGGCTTGTTTTCTTCATATATCAATTTCATCTTGCAATTTCTCAATTTACAGAATTTATCTCATTAAAATTGAAAGATTATATCGAATAGAACTGTCCAATGCTACATTTCATCGAACGGATATTATTTGGAGTAAAGATTATTGTACCGTTATAATTGATGATATGTCTCCTGGTATTTACTCAAAGCCGGATCGAGATCGGCACGGTCGTGTAGCGTTGAATTTTCCACTATTCGTGTGACCGATTGTATGAAAATCAAATTTTGTTCGGCAAAACGCATATGAGCATTTACTACGATATGATGGAAATGAATATGTGCTCGATAAATGTACAGTCGCGAAACGTATGGATGATAAAAATTTTAGAAAATCAAACGGTTTAAAAATTTATCGACGGATATAATGAATATTTATTCAATTGATCAGTACAACTAGAGAGTTGCGACTGGGTTCCTCGATAAATGAATCACTACTGGCTCTTATGACAATTTCCGAGAGCAAAATGAATTGAATCGATGAAGCCGGACAGAGTTATTTTTTTTTTTACAGTATGAAATTTTATAGCCTACCAAAATCAAAACACGTCACATTGTAGTTGATGAGTGATTGAGTGAGTGTGTGTGTTGACTTTTGAATAATAGAAAATATTCAAGATATTCCAAGGATTATTTGATAAAGTACAATGTTTGTAGTTAGACGACAACATATAATGTGCACCTCGTCATGAATGACTGTGAAAATGAAATGTGATAAATCAACTATTATTCCTTTCAGTGATACCTGAATAGTTGCAGGATTATTGATAATCGAAAATTATAAATTACTGCAACAAGAGAAATTTGTTCAAGTGAGATGAGGGGAACAAACGGGATTTGTGAAACAATTTTGATTTGTTGACTGCAGAAATGGGTATATGAATGGAATTATCACTATCACCAAAATTAATAGGTTAGCCCTGTCAATTGTATTCTCTTTATCCTGAAAACTTATCATGATGGAAATAAATTCATTAACGATTCATTCTTTTTCAGAAAATCGAAAGATACTTCGTAACATGTCGATTTTTCTAAGTAATGTGTATTGAATTCTCGATGGAAAAAATTTTGACAAAAGTCCATCCACATCACACATTCAATTATAAATCGAACAATGAAAGTAAACACAGGCGAAGATCATATCTTGATCAACGTACACATGTTTTTTTGATAACATACCTTCATTTTGTGGATTCAACTCGTCAGGTCTGTCACTCGATACAGATTTTACGGACATCCTTCCCAACAATTTTTTTGAACACGCACACGTTTATTAAACGAACAAAATTATCACCCTTCTCGCGCGCACACTCGTGTCGTATGTCTCTTTCGTTCTTCTTTCTCTCTTCTTCACATACACATACATACATATATACATACGTATATACACGTATATACGCGAGCGCGCGCCCTCTCTATCTCTTTCTCACCCTTTCTCCCTTTCGGCCTCTTTCTATTGTCGCTATACTAGATCACTTCATTCAATTTTTCTCCAACTTCTCTCTCGTCTTTAACTCATATTCCTTGTACTTGAGAGATTATGATGATTTGTGTTGTTTTTCTGTCACATATTCCCTTACTTCTTAGGAACAAAGAAAAAATTACGTCAAAAATGCAAAACAGTCATAACATACAGTGTGAACCTTGTCTTTGTGTGTGTGATCTAGTTGGCCACTGTATCGCCCGCACGAATATCTGTCTCAACGTACAGTTTTTTTTTTTTTCGGTTCTTGCCCTTCTCCTTTGCTGTTCGATCTATCTATTTATGCTAACACTACTGTTCGGTATCACAGATATTTTTTTGTCGTTTCAATCAGACAAATAAAAATTATTCTTACAGTACGAGCCCGCAGAATTTCTCAGTGAGCGAAGTACTTTTTTCAATTCTCTGTCCCCTTCGTTCATCTCCTTCCTCTCCCACTACCTCTTGTCTATGATGTGAAAAATACAGAGGTGGAAGAGGCCCTGAGATCGTCGTTTCTGAACTCAGTCAACGGATCCTGTTTTTTGCTTTTTTACTGCTGTGTTTTCAAACATAAATGTAATGAAAAAAGTGTGTCAAAGATTGTCCACTGAATGATATACAGACTGGAGTAAAAAAAGAAACGAAGGGAACAATACGCTTAATTATTCTTCGATACAGTCAAACGTATAATCTCAGTTATTTTAAGCGACAAAATCGAAACAAAAAAAGGTTCCTTGGTCATACGCAAAATGTTATTTCGCGTACACAACGGCACCAACACACATTCATACATACACACGCATAGACACACACATACACCATACGCGCACCAGATAACATCAATATGCACGCACTTTCAATTGATGTTCCACCTGTACGTGAGTGTGAAAATGCGAAAGTCTTGAGACAAATAAACGAGAGACACAATGATGTTTACGTATGAGCGACAAAAAGAAGTGATCATAGCAAAGAGGGCAAAAAGAAATGAGTTTCATGCGCGGCAACGCGGACTGTAAATGGGTCCGTGCGTTACAGCGCGATTTTCGATACACGCGTTGCCGGTTATCATCTCGTTATATCAATAATTCGGCTATGATCACCAGCTCAATTGTCACTGTTTCTTCAATTTATAACATAAAATATTTATACACATAGAACACTAGTTTACTGCTACGCAAAAATAGAAAATGGCGCAGAGGTCCCCACTTCCGCCACGCTTGTTTTGCAGTGCCTCCTGCAGCCTCCTGGGTCGACACTACCCTAATAACATAGCATATGCGCTCAAACACTTGCGCATGTATGAATTGTCGTTTCTTGTGTAAACATGACTTTATGAAGTTTTTGGACCGTTCAATTATGAAGTAGTGGCAGAACTGAAATTGTTGTCACGGTTTTCCCGCCAAAAGAAGAACCAGAGATGATGCATCGATATAGCATGAGATATATATATATCACTACCATGTCCAATACAATGTTCCGGAGTAATTGGGCTCGTTCAAATTCATTAAGTCTTAAGTAGTACTAACTAAATATATAAAGTTATATCTTTCATTATGTTGTGGATGGACACTTTTATTTCATGTATAGGATATGCTAAGATCTTAGTGGGAGCTTCGCAGCAAGGAACACAGGTGACACAGTGTGACACGGTGTTCTGTATGTCTTGTTCCAACTACGACGCGGTGACACACAGGGGGTGAATTCGTTTTGGGTGCTGACAGTGCTGTGAGCACCACTGAGCGATTTTCAGCATCTGCGGCCGCAAGATAAACACTAAAAACACCGCTCAGTGGCGCTCACAGCACTGTCAGCATCCAAAACGAATGCACCTACGGTGAGACACGAGTTGAGTTAGAGCGTTGTGTCTCAGTGCTACCAACATTAGAATAATGCCAACTTACTGCATTATGATTTCGTTCATCTATTTATCGTTATTACTGAAAATAATATAGTACAATAAATAATGAAGTCTGAAAAAAATAACATAGAATACACCTTTATCTGCTAGCTCTGCAAAGAAATTTATTTATTGCACCGACGATGGCTACCCTCTAGCCTCTTACACAAAAATTAAGACGGCTTCCCAACAAGCACCCGTACATCGTGTTCTATAGTATGACACTCTATGACACAGTGTTGCCTTATTGGAAAACTTCCAGTAAATTTCAGTAAATCTAAAAGAGCTCATTGTAATTTGAATATGATGAGCATTTGCTTTGGCGGGATAGCTGTACTTTATTCACTTCTGTTTTTCATCGCACATAAAGACCTGTACTGCCAGATCGAGCCGAAAAAATTCCCACACTTTTCGGGCTGTTCAATGGACTTTGCATTAGTTTGGCCGGAAAGTGAGAAAACTCATGCGGCTCAATTTGGCAGCGTAAATAGACACTCGTAAATCAATGATGACTGATGATGGGTAGATTCTTGCCCTCTTCATGTGGTCGAACCAATGGCAAATAGCCCATACGATGACTAATACCCGTATTCATAGTCCTCATTTCGAGGATAAAGGACGCTTTGATGAAGGCTTCCTTGAATCTCGGAGGCGTCCTCGTTTCATAGTGAGGACTTGGCTCTCCCTTCCAAAAGGATAGCATTTTTGGTAGTGAAACTAGCAACACAACATTTCGCTTTGAGAACTGGTGCACGGAAGTTGTTCCCGTTAAAGAAGCATATCGAGTGTGCCTCCGATTTTGAGTTGAACGATGGAAACCAACGAATCTCAAACAAGATGTTTGAGATTCATAACAAAAGAATATTTTGGTAAGGAAATGGGGGATATAGCGCGACGAAATAGACTGAGTCATTTCAAGGAATTTCAAAATTCTGACGAGTTTTCACGATATTATTTACTAAATTTTTTGGAGTGCACCGATTCGATAATGTGCGATGTTCGATACTTCCTTCATTGTCAATTTCGAATGCCTTATAGTGTATCATCCATCTAAGGAAGTAAATGAGATGTGTTATTCAATTATCAACTGCTTTTATTTAATGATTAATTCATATGCCAATGTGAACACAGGTCAACAACTCTGCAGGAATTTTGCCTTCACCACTCGAGTATTCCAGGGATATATTTATTAATGAGTTTTTCGTAATAAGGCCATAATTTCTCGATGTCTGGTATCTCCCCACTCTTGGTATACAGATCATGTTTGCTAAATAACAATCAAAAATACAATACCATATTGTTGTCGCATGCTGTCTCACGGTGAAAATAAATATCTACATGTACTCACTTGAACTCTCTAATCCATTCGAGCATTTTCATATCATTTTGCGTACAAAAATATAAGTAATCTTCGTTGGCATGCCAAGGATAGAACGAATGATATCGTATCATGGCCAGTCCTTCTTCAGGCAAAGTTGTTTGGTTGTACTTAAGAACTCTGTAGAGGTATTCATCATGTCCCCACGACATTGTCAAATTATTTAAGCCGCATTTTGCCTCATATATGCCATATTGCGTGCTGTACATAAATAATAAAGAAAAATTAATTCATTCTTTCACTTGCAATTTAGTGTATTTTTCGTTGAGGTCCGAGTGTACGGTACCACGTACCCGGATATGAAAATCTAACATACTTGTATCGACTATCACTGCCATCAGGATTGTTCTCGAAACTTGAATCCCTATAAACTATTGAGTCCGCCCAAGCACAACCAACTGGAAAGGTATCACCAACAACCGCCCACTGCGGTTCACCGTAGAAGGCCATGATCTACGTGTAATCAAAGTTTCCAATCTTTATAAAGAAAAAGTTAGATGAATAATTCCATAGATACCTTGCCCACATCATGGATCAATCCAGTCAAATGGAACCAATCGGAATCGGGATGTTTCTTCCTGATTGACTCCGCAGTCTGGAATGCATGTATGATGTTTGGTGAACTTGTATCGGGGTCGCTCTCGTCAATAAGATCATTCAACTTCAACAGTGCTTCTTTAACTGTCATTTTGATCTTATCAAATTTAAGCCAATGCTCCATACGTGCTATGACAATGACAATACCTCTTTTATATTGGTGAAATTTCGGTGACATCTCAATAATTGTGTGAACATGGAAAAAATTAAAGTGCGTGCAATTTTTTCGAAAAATATTATAGGTTCTTTTTTATCAGAAATGCAGAAAATTTCTCACAGTCCATGAAAGGAGCATTTATTGTTTGTTTATAGTGAATCTCGCACTATTTTTACCCTTCTTTGCATATCATGAATCTCTTCTACATTATGGGGCCAAAAATTCCACTGACAAGTACACAAACTACTGAGTCAACATAATAACTACATATAATACTTAACTGTATAAATTAAATAAAATGAATGTTGATGTATGAACCAGATGAGAATTTTTTTATAATTCTCGCAAGTTAGTTTGATTTATGGCAACTTTGTTATGATTTATATGATAAACAAAACTGGTGTTATATGGTTGAGCAGTGATTATTATAAGTCTCAGGGACTAACAGCGTACGAAATCGACAGTCTGGTTGGTATGCATATCGTAATAAGTTATTTGGACCCGTTTTTTAATTGGGTCGCTGTGATCTGCGGAGTAATCTCTGAAATGATTCTCCAATTTTCCCGCATACACGGCTTCTGGACGGAGTATCTCTGACGGATCTAGCATAGCTGCTTGCTTGATAATGCTCTGGCCACGAGGCTGGAATAACAGTGAAAATGGAAATCCTCAGGCAATTCATCGAATCATACATATATATGTCTTTATTCAAAACAAAGAAATGATAAAATCTATCGATTTTCTTCATTGCTATATACAAGAATTAATCTCCATTGATGATGAGTCGTTGAGTTTATCTCAACTAGGAAAAGCATATCTATGCTACTATTGTGACAGGATTACAGTCAATATATTGAGCGTGATCAATTTACAGTATATCTATAGCCATGGGCGATTATCCGGTGTGTGTGTGTGTGTAATATGGATTGTATATTTCGTGGGAAACTTATCAGAAACTTTGCGATCCAAAACAACAATCATTCATCATGAAACTCGAGTGATACGGCTACACTACACATATCAAGAATTATTGGCTATTGTATTGGTACGAAATTTCCGAAAATTGATTTCCCATTGATAGAGTCATGAATCTATTACTCTGTATGTTATCCATCGTTTTCTAATTTTCTGATCAGTTTTTTTACAGGTATTGTCGGTACTTCTATTTCTGTAGTTAGATGAAAAACACCCTTACCAGGCTGTTGTGCGGCGCGATACGTCATTATGGTGAACATGATAACCGTATAGCTCTATCAAAAGTATAACCAGAAAAATAAAGTTATTTGTATATAAATATTATCCTCGTTTTTTATTCTATCGAGATCTAGCGAAAGGTCAGAAGAACTCCGACCCCTATAAATAAATTTTCCGATCGTAGAGGAGAATTTTCGAGGCTTGTTAGTTTCACTATTTGGATAGGCACGAATCGTGTAAGTCCCGCATTTGCGACTATCTGCTCAAAATTTCTTGATGCGAACTAAGCAATCAGTGGATGCGTGGCATGGCTTTAGTATATATGCCCCACTCAAAGATCTTATGCGCGTGAACATTAATATCTGTGTGACAAGTTGGGAATGAACCAGATGATACAGCTCACATGTAACAAATACCCCCTTTCGAACTTCAAATGCCTGTTATAATTGTGAAAAACATCAACAACATTGATCTATTCTTTAATTCTGCTCAACACCATGCCGTTCAATGATACCTCATTGATGTCACGCAAAATCCATCGGGCAAGTTACCGGCTCCACACGGAAAAATTTATATTGGACGTGCTGATAGCATAATCTTAACATTATCATTTGGCTATAAACTTTTAAACATATCAAGAAGCGCGGAAAAGCTGTATATGTCGTAGATAATGTCTCATCTGATCTATAAAATATATATTTATGTACGTATGCATATAGCAATGAAGCCCAAGGATAGACGAACACTCGAGGAACCTAGCGTCAATAGAAAGAATTAAATCGAAACGAAAAATTCCGGGTACTTCTACTCTGTAAATGAGAATATATATTTGAAGTTAAGAATGATTTGACCTGTATTGACTTGATCAGACCGCTTTTCACCGCTCTTCTCAGTATATGTCGGAACCGATGACAAAATCGAAGAAGTGCTAAATTGAGTGGTATTGTTGCACCAATACTTTCCCGCTTCAAATTCATAATCTCCCGTTCGTTTCATTGCATATTTAATGAAACATGAGAGATACGAACTATTGAGAAAAATTGTGGTTTGATTCACGTACTGTCTAACACAACAATAGTGAAATGTATTTATCTGTTAAATCTCTCAGCCCTACGTTACTTTTCCAATGGCACGATGAATGCATGTGGAGTTGATGATATATTGATGAATACTAATAGAATTACATAACTTACTGTGGTGCTGGAAATCATAGCGAAGGAAAGCAACAAATGTCTACCGACTGAATGTTGAGGAAAGACTATATGATATTACGTTTTTATCAACTTAATATAAGATCAACAATACCCTTATGACCCTGGAAATCACATTTGTAGATATCGGCCTCAATCTTTCATACGCAAGGAGTCTGCTCGGAATAATGTTTCATGAAATCCATGCGAAAATTTCCTTATTAACAGAATATAGTACGAATTACTATCACCTTCCTTAATGCTGATCAGAGGTTCATAGAATTTTGTGTACCCCCTCATTCAAATATTATAGATTTTGAAAATTTGAAATCTATTACCATTCCATAATTTTTTCCATCGCAAATGTCCGATATCGGAAAGTTAATATAATTCTCCCAAAGTCGTGGATGGAGTCATCCCGGCATGGAATCATCTAACGAAATGGTTGGAAATCAAGTTTCCATGAATGAATAAAACGATTTTGTTAAATGATTATCTTGATACAAATATTAACTGCCACGATCCGTACATATTATGAATGTTATGACACCCGACAGAATTGGAAAAATCATCATTTGCGTGTATCTTGTGTCCGGACCGATGAATAAGATGACTATCGCTATATGAACTCTTACTATTGACAGAACATACAACAGTGGATTTTTATTCTTGAAACTCCCAAATATCATTATATTGAATTGTTCATTTGTTGGTGTTTTGATTCGGAGCATTCATATATACAAATTCGAGATATATTTACATGTAAATTTCCCATACATTCACCAGTTCATTTTGTTTTCTGTTTTTCTATCTAGGATGAATTGGAATCATTCAAATCACTGCGACTTTTCGCCTGTCCCGTACTTTTATATCGCCGTGACGTGGGTGATCTTGATCGTGAGCGTTGTTTCGATAATTTTTTACTTTTTTTGCCTTTATGTGGTTTGGATGCACTTGGACTGGCGTGATTGTACCAAAAATAATGATTGTCATTAAAAAATACATGTAGGAAAAAATTATCAAAATTTTCTTTCAAGTTCTCATAAAACAACCAAGAGATACCAACCTTCTATATGCATTTTTTTTCTTTTTTGTTTTTTTATGCGATTTGTGGCGATCGGATTGAATACGGTTATCGCTACCACTTCGTGATCTCGAACCAGACCTCGACCTTGATAAAGATCTGTGCCGCAAGCGTTTCACGCCAAGATCAGAGCTCTTTAATCTGTCCATCAGTGAAATGTTGCTCGTTCGAGAATCTTCTTTATCTTCAGGCGTTGGAGATGGGATGGAATGAACTTCATCTAACTCACCATCTGTTTTGATATCCGTAATGTGTTGTGAAATAGATGGTGTTTGAATTTGACTCAGAAACATGGCTGCTTTCCTCTTCCGTTCAATTTGCAATTGTCGCTCACGCGAATTCGCAACAAGTTTATCTCTGGCTGTCAGAGCAAATTCATCCCTAAACTTATCTTCAACTTGCTTTGATTTGATTTGATTTTGACAATCATCGGAAACATCATCTGTAAGGTCAACTAATTCTTTTTCGTCAGTATCCTCTCTGAAATTTTTCTCTCTGAACACTGATTCTGTCACAATGGTCATTGGTGGGTCTTCTGCAGCGACGAAAATATGGGGTATCTGTGACGAATTATATTTCAGACTCGATTCCTTTATTTCGTCGTCGGCATCTTCATCACTTTCTTCGATTGGCAGTGCACTGCGCTTCTCCATAACCATAAAGTCGCCGTCTTTCGGTTTTTTTATCGAAAATGATACTGTGTGTATATGCTTATTATTTTTTTTCTTAGCTTGAATCATTTTGACACGTTTCTGCACCTCTTCCATTCGCTGCTGTTTCTTCTGAAGTTCCTCCAATTTCTTCTGCTTTTCCCCTTGTGGTTCTTGCTTCCGTAACAATTCTTCCTCTGTCAACACTTTAGGATTTGTAGCACCTTCGTGCATTATCAACTTATGTGCATAATACCCATGATACTGATGTGACAGTTCTAGGAAGTTGAATCTTGGATCCCCTTTAGATTTCACTATAGCTTCAAAGTCACGTCCATTTTTAGCTACATAACTCGCCATTTTGTCGATGATTATTTGTACATCAGCGGGAGGAACAATGAAAGATGGCCGACTGAGAGGTTTTGGAGGAGTAGGTCCATATGGTACTAATGGTGCTAGTGGTTCTTTCACGACCGGCGTTAGAGGTGCTATAGCGGATGATTGAACTGTAGTAATTGACACTGAAGATGGCGATTGAATTTGTCCATTGATTCCGTAGATGACAGGACCGTGAGAGTATTGCTGAGGTGTTGGAGGGTGCGGTGTGTATCCCTAATGAGGCAAAACGTAATGGCATATTATATCGGTTCGGTTATTTGAGCATGAATTGGATTCAATCTCTTATTAGAATGTACCTGTGTAAGTAGTGGCACATAGTATTGAGGCGGTGATGTCGGTTGTATCGCAATTTCCGGTGGAGGCGGGGGTGGTGGTAACTTTGCGGCCGGTGGTTTACCAGTAATTTTATTCACCAACATTGAATATGCACAGTCCGCAGAAGGTTTATACTGTATACTTGGTATGCTTGGTGCCTGTAGAACAATTTCATATATCATCACTAATTTCCTTATCCGATCACGCAGCATTGTCCTATATTAGACGTGTTCCGTAATAATTATAACAAAAAATTAAGGGGGGGGGGGCGTTCATTACGCGACATGACGTGAATTCATAACGTATTTGTAATGTATGGTTTTGTATCTTTTTTTCGATACGCTAAATAATGTTTCATAGCCGTGAATAACCGTGTGCGTTACAAATATCATAAGGCAGGTCATATCGCGTTCTGTGTAGAGCGTATTAATGAATAAAGGGACGCAACAGTGGAATCCAATGCATACCAGAACCAGCCCTGAAAACAGAAACATTTCAGAAATAAATTAGCAGTGTATGTATACAGTCACATTCGTTTCATGATAAATAATAAACCCACGATCCATTGACGTATGTTTATTATTCAAATTGACTCAATCTGAACTTTTTCCGTTCTGTAATTTTGTCTCTGGTGAAAAGTTGAAATTTTTTGTGATGATATATGAGTCGCCAATAACGCGCGAAATATGCAAATTCTGACAAAGTTTCAAACTCTGCACTTACCAAGCAACGTTCGAAAAACTTGGTTGGCGTCATTCATATTATAACATCTTATCGATATGCATGTTTTTGCAGTACAGTACACATAGTTTGGAATGAAAGTCCACGATAACCTACCGCTTCTACTTTTGACATTGAAGATGCAAGACTAGGATGAAGGTATGAATCATCACCGTCATTCGATTCCACATCAGACTCTGAAAATGAAAATGAGATTGAATCTTAAATCGATTGTCGATATCACAAAAATATTATGTCCATACCAGAAGGATTTTTTTCTTCTTGTTTTTCGGGATTATATTTCCCTGATTTAATAGCTTCAAGCATGAATCTATAATATGGATGAAGTGTGCCGTCGATTGACAAGAACGAAAATTGGGGATTACTCGATTGTTTTGCTTTGATCAAAATCTCCATCTGGCCTCCCTGACGACTAATGAATAGAGCTGTTTTCGTTATGATTGCGTTCAATTTCTGCGTGTCCGGCTGAAATATAACACTTACATGAATCACAACCAAATTTTGATAGTCAATGAAGTGATTTGTTATTTCATAAAGGCTATATCAAATTCTGGAATCGAGAGTACTGACAACAACCATATTTTCCGGTACTTCCAATTCCGGAGGTAGAACAAACGCCCGATCTTCATCTTCTTGAGAATCATCAGACGTTTTGGGACTCTGTGAATCTTCACCTGTTACGGCTTGATTATCTTGCTCATCATAGTTATACGCAACTTGTCCATAAGTGTTTTCACTGCCCAGTGCTTGGTGCAACCGTTTCATTTCTTCTTCTGGAATTGAATCAATGAATAAAAATACATTCATTCCATATTATCATGGGGGAAGTGTTCTCGTTTACACTCACCATGATACATCAATTCCTCAGCATCATTGTTATACAACGAGCGATATCGTTCTTCATCACAACGTTGCTCTACTTTGAGTTCATCCTCCGTGAGAATTGTGCGTACATCGAATCCACCTGATGGCGGCTCATGTATCCGCAAATCCCCCAGTGCCCCGCGTCCATCGTATCTAGAGACACACACAAAATGAATTAGAATCCTCTAAAACCACATTACTGTTTTAACGATCAATAAATCCCGTCCAGCATCTGGAAAAAAAATGATGTGATAAGAGATGTTCTTACATCGTTGTGATACTATGGGAATAAAAAAAGGGAAAACTAAAACGAGCAGCCGTTCCAGGATTATTTATGAAATATGGATTTTCACGATAAGCGAGAACGACTGATCTCATTTTTTATCATTACGGAATTGTACAGCTTTGATTTGCGAAATGAGGAATGGGAAGAGAAAATTGATGGAATGTTTCTCAGCAGAAACAGGATATTTGATACCAAACCATTCGCTCTTAGTCAAACAGTTGTAGAGTAATTTGGAGTATTTTTTTTTTTCTTAACAAATACATACCACACCGAGTAGTTGTATTGAATACTACTCTCGGCTGAAAGGATTTTTTTTTACCCTGAGTCTCACCTTGCAGCAGGGACGCTCGGTGGTAATCATGGCTTCTTGCAAGGACCTCATTCGCTGCTTGTGCGGGGCGCACTAACGCGCTGCCGCACTGTGCGAACGTTGTCGTTATGTGAACACCTGCGGAAACCTTAAACAGTCTCCAGATTGCTTATCCAAGATATAATTGCTTCGAAAGCAGTTAATATTCGAAGAACATCCGAGAAACATGTAGTTTCCCAAACGCCATCTCTCTCTCACACACACACACACACATACACACACATATATATATGTATATCCTCCTGACAATGAAGAACAAAAGTATTTTTTACGTGTTTAAAACGTAACTGATGCGTTAGCAGGAAGAAAAATAAATAATAATTGCATATATCCTAAATGATATAGTGATTTATAGGTTATGAAAACAGACCTGTCTATTTTCAATGTGTTATCGCCCATCCACGGTATCAAATGCTTCCCATGATCAATCATTTTCGCCTTCTCATCGTCTCGAAATAATTTGCAGCTGTATCCAAACACCAATAGTTCCTGCGGTTCCTCCTCATTATGTTTTTTTCGTAAGATCCCAGAATCAACAAGCCAACGTTGATTCTTCGACGCCATTTCATTCGCAACTAGGGCCTCTATTCATTGCGCGATACAGTATAATTACGCACTGTTTGCACTGACTACCGCATGCCCGCGAATTCATTTGACACAAGTCTGTATTATCCTACGAGGACATTACGTATGTACACTATCGCTGATTAGTGGTGAGGAGAACGAAGCTACTTACGTCGGAGTTGACAGAACGAGGTACATGTGTGCTTCTACATTCATCTATATTCTGTTATTGTACCGAACCCGGCTTTCTGATCACCACTTCTATTTTTTTTACAGTGTATTAAACTATTTTTCTATCACCGTATCATATTGCGGTTCATAACAATTCCTAAACTATGGAGAAATAGGAACGATACTGACTTTTTAATACAAACGTATAAAGATATATATACATCACTATCAGAATGGTTTTCCTAACACGTTTATTAGGTTATGCATCAAGGGTAGCAGAAAAAATTCTTTTTTCATGTTGACATATGAATATGAAAGTATAATATGGTTAATGTTTATTTTCTGTCTCCATTCTTATTTAGAAAACTGTAAGAAAATATCTTCGCAAGGGTTTTCTTGATGCTTTAAATTTACGAGTGAAAGGAGGTACAGGTGGAACAGGTCTTCCAAGATACGGTGGTATTGGTGGGAAAGGTGGTGATGTTGTTGCAGTTGCTTCTGAAGAGCTATCATTAAGACATTTATTGGATAGATATAAAGGCAAAATGATTATGGCTGAACACGGTGGCAATAGTGAAGAAAAAGGAATTATTGGATTACCAGGCGAAGATGTCTTGTTACCAGTACCTAGCGGAGTAACAATATACCATCAGAATGTAAAAATAGGTAGTAAAACGAATTACTTCTGTATAATATGTTCATTTTCCACCCGGATCATCCATTTATTCAATTAGTTGTGTGTCAACAGGCGAAATGGATGCAGAAAATTCCAGGTTAATCGTAGCACGCGGTGGCATTGGCGGTTGCGAGACAACTGGTTTCAGTGGTCAGAAAGGAGAGAATATTGTGATTACTTTGGATTTGAAATTAATAGCTGATGTTGCTCTGGTTGGATTTCCGAATGCTGGCAAGAGTACTCTGCTTAAAAGTGTCTCAAATGCCAAACCAAAAGTTGCTGAATATCCATGTAATTATTTTTGAAACTACAAACATTTTCTATACAGTAATATCTAAAGTCTCAAAATTATTAGAATTTTTCTGATTTTTCATAGTTACAACTATCAGACCACAACTAGGAGTGATGGAGTATCCGGATTCAAGGACAATTACAATAGCAGATTTGCCTGGTTTGATTGAAGGTGCCCATATGGATATTGGAATGGGTCATAAGTTTTTGAAACATCTGGACAGAACTAAATTACTGGTGTTCATTGCAGACATTCAGGGTTTCCGTTTGTCAATGCACCACAAGTTCCGAAATTGTTTGGAAACTGTTGTTTTGTTGAATAAGGAGTTAGAGTTATACAAACCTGATTTATTAGACATGAATGCAATTCTAATTATCAACAAAATGGACACAACCGATGCTGAAAGAACGTTCAAAGAAATCGAACCAGCATTGAATAATTTGCGAAGTGTTTTTGATGAAGTCCCAGAAGAAATCAGACCGGAAAAAACTCTGCAGTTCGACGAAATTTTAACTTCATCTTTAATAAAGAAGAATTCTGAAGAAATCGACAAAATAAAGCAACGAATTCGTCATCATTTGGATAGGGTTGCACAAATGGAAATTGATAAATCGACAGACCAATCGAGAGAAACAGAATTGTTCAAGAAATTGAAAAAAGAACTCCAAACATATTCCCCAACGTTGGTGTAAATCAATTCGATCAGTGTCAATTATGTACATAGCTTTGTCAAATAAAACGTTTTCTCATGACTGAATTATAAACATCTGATTATCCATGAAAAATTATTTACAAAATATTGAATTTTGTTCCCATTCTCTTTTCAAATTCAGTTAA
Organism: Meteorus sp. PSUC_FEM 10030008; assembly: GCA_018881525.1. Classification (NCBI taxonomy): domain Eukaryota; kingdom Metazoa; phylum Arthropoda; class Insecta; order Hymenoptera; family Braconidae; genus Meteorus; species Meteorus sp. PSUC_FEM 10030008. The sequence continues at coordinate 19,435 of JABMBR010002289.1, forward strand.
TAACTGGAGACGCTATTGGGAATATATACTTCTTCTTTATCATACCACACTGGATATCTGCATTCCTCACGCGTTCTGTCCAATCATCCCCCAATGGTGCTATCGCTTGAAAATCAATTTTCTCGATTTCTGCAGGATCTCGTAAAATTCCTGCACCAACTTTCCACCGTTCAATTCCATTCCAGGCTATCATTATACCATTGTCTGTGCAAAATTGTGGTGGTGTCCGTACAAAACGATATCCCATTTGGTTACAAACAATATTTAGGACCCTGGCGATGAAATTGTTGCACGCTACACCACCAGATACAACCTATAGTTAAGAATTGAAATAAGATTTTGGATAGAATGCAACGCTGCATCAAATATTCCGATAAAGTTGATATCATTCACCAATGTTCGATGTTCCTCTGGTATTAAACGTTCCATATCCAAGAAATGCATTGCTCGTTCAGTTTTATGTGCAATGTGTCTAGCAGCAGATAATTGGAATCCCGCACACAAATTTTCAAGATCAGGAATAATCTCATCGCCTAATACAGCTGAATTCAATTCATGCCTCTCTATCATTCTGAGAACGGTGTGTTTCAATCCAGAAAAACTAAAATTGCAATCACGCACACGTGTCATTATAACAGGAAATTCAAATTGGTCTATATTGGTTGCTCTGCTTGCGGCTAATTCGATCGCTGCTCCTCCACTCATATGTTTATACTCAGGTAAATTATTCATCTTCAATCGTCGTGCAGCCTGGGGAAAAAAAAATTCTATTGGAATGATATCAGTTAGACACTATGAAGAATTAAGAAAAGAGAATTTCTTTTTTCATGCTCAGTTTACTTTATCAAATGCTTCGCCAGGAGCATTATCTATAGATGTGCCGAGGACATGGAACTTTGTAGCATCCTCAACAAGAGCTAATAAACAATGTCCACCCGATATTAAAAGGACCAAGAATGGAAAACTCACCTATATCAGACGTTAAATGTTATCTTCCACTATAATTCGAATTACAGAAAATGAACGATATCTATTAGAATCGACTCACATTCTCAGTCATTCTCGCCATTAATGCATGAGCTTGCATATGATGAATTGGTATAAATGGTTTATTTCCTAGTTTTGATAAATATTTCCCAAAATTTTTACCAATCATTAATGACAATGGCATTCCCGGTTTCACTGTTGTTGCAATTGCATCAATATCCCGCAATTTTACACCAGCTTTTCTCATGGCCTCCTCACATGCATCAGTGATATTTTGACGGTGGAATTCTCGCGCAACTGTGGGAATAATTCCACCAAAGCTGCATGGAATAAATGGAACATTGGAAAGGCATATTTATGACAGTAGTTTACATTAAGAACATTTTTGTTCTCCATCTAGTGCTAGTTTCCATTTGTCATATAAATTCTTCCAGATGTATTAAAAAGCTAAAGTCCTACAATAAATATATACCTGACATGTGTAGCGATCTGCGAACGAATCGCGTCACCTAAAATAGTTCCGGTGTCATCAACGATTGCAATACCGGTGTCATCACAACTCGTTTCCACTCCTAAGATTCTCACCTGTCTTAGTAAGCGTGAATGACTTAATTCTCTTTTCAATTTTTTATAAAGTGATGATCTGATATTTCTGGTGAGACATCCACTCAATACGAATCGATTTTCCATTGAATATATACATGGCCACATTTTCGATTTGAATTCTGAAAATCGACTTTCTGCATCATATCATCATCGGTTGTTTGGTTATTTATTATCATTAATATTCCGAGTTCCCGCATACGCTCGTGGGTCTGGCAGATTCTTTCGACCAATAAGGAACGGTCTGTTCTATCGCGACTTCGGATTTTCGACTAACTTCAAATGCATCATATACCGACTAATTTGGTTCATTCCAGACGTGAATAAATTTTAATTATTCATTGATAGGCATCAATTCAAACGTATTATATAAATCTGCGTAGCTTCCGGCGAACATGGCATATGATGATACACATTAAAAATTTTCTAATAGAATGACATGTTTGGTCCTGCATCTACAATATATACCCTGCCGCATAATGAATAGAAGCAACCAATCAGATAACAGGATCAACTCTATAAGACAATCTCGTTGGTGTGTTTCGCGCTGCTTTCTCATCAAATTGATTATAAGTGTTATTTCATATACAGTCGAACCAAGGAGAGTGTTCCACAGTTACATCAGCTACCCCTACTTTCGAATATCCCCCACTAGTCTCAGTGCACATGCGCTCATCACATCTTTCAACTCACCCTTTCGAAAACATGTATATGCGCATGCGCTAGAAGTCTAGTAGGGATTGATCAGAATAGGGATGAGTGGTACAAGTATAGAATGCTTTCGTTAGTTCGATGGTATGTACACTATCCCTTGAGGTCACAAGAATCGATTCAAAGTCGCCACTGCTGAAATCGCCAGAACACCATGTCTGATCAGTAAGTAGATTTACATAAAGTTTATTGCAATAAATTTACCAACACTCCATCGAATTATGTGTACGATTCGTTGTTACTTAATAATGATCCTTGCGTCCGATAATATTCAATTATCAACTGACGATGTACCATGAATGCAACTTAACAATGGTTCCAGTATTGAGGTTAAAATGCCAAAATATCGACAATGACGCAGTGTACAACAGTTAATATCTCAATTCGGAGACACGATAATTTTTTTTGAAATATCGGGAATGGTTTTGTTAGAAGGTTATTTGTATCGAATGCGATTGTTGATTATTGTTCATGTGTTTCTGTCTACGCAATTTCAGAGATGACACATTATTGGATGAAGATCTTGGAGATGAAGAATATGATCTAGGAAATGATGAAGAAGAGGCTCTTCTGGCTGACGACTATGACATTGATAGGGTGAGCTAGTTGTTATTATTCAATGTCCATATTTGAATCATTCATTAATAGTTTCCTTTTGAGTAAAAAGAAATATTGGAAAATAAAAAGCTGGAATGATATATCTATAATCACCATGACGTGATGTGATTCAGAGTGTTTGCAAGTCTGTATGGGTGTGTATGTTCAAAATGATTTTTGTCAAGGATTATTGGCACTACAACTTTCTTTTAACTACTTTCCTAATCTTTATTTGTTGTTATTCATGGCTAAATTTTATTTTTGCAATAGATATTGCGTTTGATCAATAATGAATGAAATTGCGCTATTCAATATTCTGTGTATGTGGTATGGGTGTGTGTGAATTCATCTGAGACTTGTCAGATACGACAAAATGGTCATGTGTGAATGAGTTTAACGAACGGACAATATTGAATTCACGTAAAACATTCCTCGTTCACATTTTATTGTGTTCTACATATGAGTCAAATAATGATGATAATATATGAAAACGAAACGATGAGACCGTTATGAAATAGAATACGCTGATTGATATGTAATGTTGATCTTATTGTGAGCTTATTGCACACTTGCTTCATCTAATAGTTTATGAACATTGATTGATTCTATGCTATAATTTTCACGAATAATTATTCTCACTTTGTTTTCAATGATCAGAACACACAACTTTGTATCAGTTGAGAATCTTCAATTTGTTGACAAAATTGCAAACTAAAATAAAATATGATGATATCAAATTCCGATAAAAGTTGTTGATTTGAAGAATGAAATAAAACCGAGAAAAGAACTCGAGTAAGTTTAACAATGGGTAAAAAAACAAAGTCATTATTGAATTCAGATAAAGTGCAAATGAAAAATAGTGAATATATTTACGTATATGTGAACTCATGTTTCTATATCAAACGGAATGAGAGCAACGTGTGCCATATTGATTGTAATATTATGTAAGGTTTTCTTCGCATCTCCGTATTTTATATAATGTAATGCACCCAGCGAGCGCACTCGGCTTTGACAAAAGTTGGAAAAAAAATATATTTGAATTAGAAAGAATGCTGGAATATATACCCCAGTGAGAAATAACGTCAGAGTAGATGTGATATGCAGAAAATTTTTCAATTTCAATATTGTGGTATAGTCTCTAGTCAACTGATTTCAGTGTACTGCATCATTTCCCCAATCGATTCCATCATTGATCGAAATTGGAACTGTCTCTTTGACAATCACTGAACAAAAATAACGCGCGCGATACTTTCGAAAAGTATTTTGTATATGTTCAAAATCGATGTAATTTGTAACAATAGAATAATCGGTAGCATAATGTTTCATCATTCATAATGGCTATAAGAATTGAACGAATCGAAATAAATGTTGAAGATATATTGGAATGAATTGGTACGATAATCCAACTCGAACTGAATAAATTTCTCTTGATATTGTACAATCAAGCAGATGCGTTATGCTATTGATCAGTAATGCGATTACAATTCGTGAAACCATCGGCTGTATACTCCTTAGAACAAAACAAAATCGAAGAAAGAAACAAACATTTTGTGCTTCCAAAACTGTTGATAACAAATCGAGAAATATTCGACGGTGACATCTAGAAAAATACTTCTAATTTCACAACAATGAGTCTTAACAGCTCATAGTGCAATTTATCAGTCCAAAAACGTCTCAATATCCTCTTCCTGTGCATTCTACCTGAAAACAAAATCGAGAATTCTTGCTATGCTCGACATTAGAACTATTTTAAATTACGCAATAGATAAATAGGCGAAGAACAATTACTGCACATGAAGTAATAAGCCCTTCAGAATATTTCCTTCACAAAACACTGCGTTACACAGATGAAAAAACTCATAATTCACCTTCGATACCATCAAACACAATGATAGATTGTGGATAATAGAATATTTATAGTTGAAATTATTTACGAAAAAATGAAAAAAAATGGAAGAAAAAATTAGAACCAAATATTCAAACGAAGAAAAATTTGAAGAATAAAATTATTTATCAGAATAATTGACACAAAACGACACACGATACAAAACGACACATATATTTCATTACAAATATTTGGCAATTTAATTCTCGAGCAGCAGAATAGCTATAAGGGAGAAGAGGAAACAGACGATGTACTGGACTTAGGAGTCACGGATGCGCTCGACGATTTAGAAGGCGATGATGAAAATATTTCATATAGAAACGAGAGCGATAGCCATAACCAAACACATTGTTACAATGATGAACGCATTGTTGATTGTCATGGTGGTTATTATGATCATGAAGAACAACCTCAGCTTTATGAAGAAAATATTGGGCATAATGAAGCAATAATATCGACTGCATCGATGTCAACGGGTGATTTGCGTGAAAAATTGCAGAAGAATAATAATAGTGCACAGAGGGACATCGTCATCATCGGAAATGGACAACAACACCATCATCATCAATACCACCATCACCAACAACAGCCGATGGAAGATGACGATGGTGAAGAAGCTGGGGAAAGGAGAAATCGTTTTCAGAGTGAGAGAACTATTATTTCACCGAAAATGAATAATGAAATACCAGATTCGTTGGAGAGCGTTGTTACAATGGAACAAATGCGGCCCATGATGATGAGAGATCGTGGCAGAGGTCGAGGTCTCAGGGGAATGAGAGGTGCAAGATTTCCTGGACCGATGCCAAGTTATAATCCGAGGTAAATCAAAATAATCTCATCATCTTCATTACCATGTCGTCATCAGACTAAAAGTCTGGAAATTAATTTCAAATTGCTCTCATGTACAATGCCATGACAAACGTTGGAGAAAATTGTTAATACTGATACCTTTCTTTCATTTGACTCAAATAGGTTCAGCAGTCGTGGACCATCATTCAATGATCAAAAACCTACATTTCGTCCACCATTACTAGAATCACGACCGCCACTATTTCCCAACGGTCCACCAAATAATATGATGAATTCACAAATGATATATCATCAGGGGAATCCACAGCATTTTCCACGTTTCCAACAATTCCAAGGCGGGCCACCTACGCATGGTCCTGCTCAACATTTCAATGGTCCATCAGGCGGGATGCGTCCGCAATTTAATCAATTCCCAGGAATGGGACAAATTCCACGGATGCAAAATCCGAGAATGGAATTCCGACCTCGTGTACCTGGACCACGTTTTGCCGGCCCACCGAATCAACCGCAGTTTATGCCACCTAGACCAACGCACTTTCAAGCGCGTCCACCACTTGGCCCCGAAGTGCGGCAAATGCCTAACAATCATGAGCCTATGATGTCAACTGGTCCGAGAGGTCCATCATTACTTGGGCCTGGACCTCATCCTATGGGGCAACACGGACCAACCAACCAAATTCGACCAACACATCCAGGACCTCCACGAATGTTACCACAAGGCGGTCCGATTGGTCCTAATGGTCCAAGTATGGATGCGCAAATTCCTCACAGATTTCCCCGACCCGGTCCAAATCATATTGCAAATCATCCAAATGTACCGATGGGTGCGCAACCGCAATTTGAAAATCGTCCGGCGTTTCAAGAAGGCCCACAATTCGAAAGGAGAAACATGTTCCCACCTGGACAACATCCACAGCAGCCACATCAACAGCAACCGTACAACATTCAACAAGTTCCCAACCAGTTCAATAATAATATGCCACCCATTGGCCCACAACAACAACGTGGATCGGCTATGCCCAATGTGCCCATCCCACCTGGACATAAAATACTTATAAATCCACATTTCCGTGGCACACCACAACCACCCACAGATGGTAAATATTCTGGAGATTACTTCCAATTGTATGAGAATGCTAACGATTGTAAGAAAACTGATAGAATACATGAATGTCTCTGTAGGACGACCACAATGGGATGGATCGCAGCAACCGATGTCCCAACCTCAAGTGCCCAATGAACCAAATTTCGTACCAAGCACATCTTATCAGGATCCAGCTGCTTACAATCAAACTCCGGTCAAACCACAACCGTCCCAAGAATTTTCGAAGAGCAAAAATGATGTAATTATATAGACATGTGACATACCATGAACTGATTATGGATACCGTTCACTGAACTAGTCCGAACAATATTTCACAGATTTTAATCACGCAAATCTCATGTTCTATTAAATATTTTTTTATCTAGGATCCTTACGCTTATTTTTCGGATGTTTGGCAAGAGAACAAAACGACAAAACCGAAGAGTATTAGTCCGTTGAAATCGTACTCAGTAGACAGTAACTACTCACGTGAGAGTAACTATCGTGATTATGACAGTAAATACAAATCATCTGACAATCGTGACACTTATTCAGAGGTAAACAATTGATCATGCAGATTCTGCAAATTTTGATATCGTTTCTCCAACATGTTATATAACAAACCAACTTCTATATTTTCTAGGATCAAAGATATCGTGACCGGAGTCCACCATCACGTTCCCGAGACTATTTACAACGACCAAGAACTCATCAATCAAATACGACGTACCATACTGACACTTATGATCAACGTTCAAGCAGGTCGACAAATAGTTTATCATCTAGTCGTGCTTCACCTAGACCTCCACACAAACGCAGCCCGGAGCCTCTGAACAGATCCGCAAGGGAATTGAGTCCAAAGAGGGCGAAATCAAGCAATAGGAATTACCATGATGCCTTTGCATCAGGCGACGCACCAAGAAACAAACATGTAAGTTCAGTAATTGGGTAATCGGTATACTATAATGGCCAGGTTTTGAGAAAACCCAAAATAATAATTAATTTTTCATTACCCTTATTAAGGAAGAAGATTTGGACCCCGAAATGCGTGAGTATCACAAGAAAATGGAAGAACAGAAACGCTTGCGGGAGAAAATATTGCAAGAAAAAGAGAATCGGAGAAAGCAAGCAGCGAAAGAAAAACAGGGTGATGATTCACGCGACATCAAAATTTCAGGTAGAACATACTTGGAATAATTTTCATCAGTGCTGCATCGCTTTTGTTGGCTTCATGTTGACTCAAAGAAGCTCGATTGCTACCCTACATGAATTCGGCTACACAATTCCATATCCATTCAAACAAAATTCGTCATACATATTTTTTTATAGAGAACACAACACAGGATGAAAAAATCATGCCAGGTGCGGCAGTCACTGCGAAAAGTAATGCTGATAGTGCTTCACAACCATTAGCAACACGTGGAAGGATTCGTACTGGAAATACACAAACGCCTGAGGTATAGCACTTAAGTACATATAATTAAAATTTTATAGTAACTAGAATCCGTTCCACTGGTTTCTATAAGTATGGCTATAATTTTTCTGTTTCGACAAAAATTAATAACGAACAAGTTGATGAAGAGATTTTAATTGAAACTATCAATGAGATTCATCGATAAATGCATTTATAAGCTCACTTATTTAGAGCATGACAGTAGAAAATGAATCAAGTCTGTGGTATTCATAGTTGTACAAACTCAAATGATTCTCTGTATCATTTACATCTTTCGTCCAATATTATGTTATGTTTTTTTCTTTTCTTTCGATACTTCTATATGTATAATTGGAAATGGTGATTTAGAACAATTTAGAATGTCTGTTTTGTCAATTTAAGCACTGTATTAAGCTTAATTATTGAAAGTGATGAACTATAATAGTAGTCAGAGGAGATAACAGATCAATTTTTCTCTATCAATTCTCTTCTGCTTTATATGAATGAACTTTTTCCCAAATGGAAATCAATCTAGAGATCGTAATGGCGATCGCGACTTATATTTTATTCTGAGAAATACAGGCATTGGTAAAATTTATATTGTACAAAATATTTACAATTTATGATTGAATAAAATAACAAAAATAAAACAAAATAAAATTATCCTTCATTTGATCTTATGATTTTCGAAATTTAACCTTCAGTTTTCAATTTCTGTATCGAATTAGTGCCGAAACACTTCGGAGGACCTCATGAAATATTGCTGCATTTCCACTCTAAAACGAATGACATCAAAATATTGAATTACATTCTGTCTTTAGGTGAACGAGAAAGGATTGTCTGGTGTCAGAATTGTTCGAAAACTTCCTGGGCCAGAGAAGCTCACAGCCCCAACAAATTTTAATATCAAAGAATCAACTGATGATGGACAGAAAGATGGTGTGCATTCGCGAGTCATAAATCAGCAGCAACAACAGTCGAGTGCACGTCGTGTGGTGATAAATGCACCATGCTCTCAACGTGTCGCAACGTCAATACAAAAAACTGTGTCGAATCTCCAAAAGAATCCAGCAGTGCCCACGTCAGCGAACACAATGCAAAAAATGTTAAATAGACCTACGCAAGTTCCAAAAAATGTAGCCGTGGCTGAGCACACAAGAACTGTCATTAAAGATGGGACAACACCAACAGGACCCCCCCGTAAAGTTGTTGTCAATAATGCAACACCAGTGAATTCGAAGAAGTTAGCAGTTGGCAATTCAACTTTTCAGCGGATTGTTCTACAACCGAACACAAAACCAAACACAATTGTTATTGAAAATTTAGCTACAAGCACAAGCGAAGCAGAAATACGGAGAATGTGTCAAGGAATTGGTACGCTCGAGGTAAAATATCCAAAATCGTAATGACTATTGTAAATTTACGAAATAGTGTAATGCAAACTTGCTCCCTCCGTTCATTCAATTAACATTCTCTTTTTTCTCCTTACTAGAGCGTAATGATGGGCGATAAGACAGCAACAATCGTGTTCAAAACACATTCAGCAGCGACAGTATTTCAAAAAAAATATCAACGTAAAATGATTGACTTGTCAATGATAAATGTGCGATTATTAAACCAAACCGTATCGATCAAACGACCGACAATCAAGTAAATCAAAATAAGACAGCAATATTGTCGAATTAATCAATTTGCATTCAAGAAAAAGAATTGTATGATACATTGCTTATCATTTTTTTCTTTCAATCAATAAGTACTATTTTGTCACGATAAAGCACTCCAGGAGAAAAAGTTCATTTTGTATATAT
>JABMBR010002300.1:0-29337 GCA_018881525.1 Meteorus sp. PSUC_FEM 10030008
ATATATCTATTATATATATGTATGTGTATGAGTGTGCGATAAATCTATGAATAAAGCTTACAAGAGTCTATAACGATTTTAATTTCTCCCACTATTTTTCTTTCATTCATTGCTGATCATGTGCCAGTTCCTAGAAATGTATATTCAAGTGCCTATGAAGTTGAATTATGCACGAGATTGCGATTTTTCAAATCGTTTTTTTGAATGTACATCAACAATCTGTGTGCCGAATATTCAATTTTTTTGACTAAATTTAATCGATAAACTATATGAATCAACATTTTCATTATACCAATAGTAACGTGCAAAATTATGCATTTTACATACATACATATATATATATATACGAAAATCCTCTCTGTCTGATCTGGTCAGTATCGTTCTTTTTTTTTGGCATGTTTATAACAATCCCATGCCATGATCTATTCTCGGGGAAGATGATTCTGGCATTGGATTTGCCACACTTCATTATCGCTCCACTTCCAATATTTCAATCGATTGATAGTTTTTCACAATGGTTACAAAGAAAAGAAAAATATTGACATCAAACACATTTGACTCTTATCACAAAAGTTTGTATGAAAATTTGTGAGAAAACATATATCTAACAAAGATTCAATATGTTAAATCACCATTTTCATTATAATTCTTCGTAAGATCACATTTCGTTTCAACATTCTCAATAACGCTTAAAATTAATACGCCTCATGTCACATTGTCTTCATATGCAACAGTAATAATCACTTCGAGACGAGAGCTGAACATCGGAGTCTTATTTGTCAATTTGTAATTTGTTTTCAGTATGTCCATTAATTAAAGTTGTTCTTCAGACGGCTCTAACTCACCATGTCACATTTTTTCGTCCGTCATTTCGAGAAATTGCGCGTAAAAATCACGTGTACACTCACCTTTATTATTGAACACAAACTTGTAATAACTACCGTCCGCACATATCACTGAAATATCAGAAGAGAGTGTGAGTCAGACAATGTGTTTATGCCAATCTGGCAATGGCCAAACCAAAAACAATTTCTCGTTTTTCCACATACCTATAATACTATTATTCATGCCGAATGCACACATACATTGTGGCCCACTCGGTACTTGGAATTTACAGAAACTCCAACTCGAGCTGAAATACTTTGGCAGAAAAGTTGCGGATGCTAAACTTGATTGACGATTCAATTTTTGATCTTCAACAGCAAACACATGAACAGTTCCATGATCGCTAGCCACACATAGCCATGTTGAATCATTATTGAAATTAATACTAAAGACAGAAATCGGATTCGATAAATTATTTATATTCACTATTAATTCGCAGTATATGGTATTCAAATATTTACCAATAAATATTCGCATGATGAGCACCTCGCCTTAGTTCATTGATCATATTTCCACTTTGAGTGTCAAAAACACGTATTAATGTACCTTTTTCTGAAGCCGTAGCCAATCTAGTACCTTGCAGATTAAGTGCAATACACGATAGTGGCGTTTCATGGGCTTCAATATTAAGGGGCTGCTTTTCCGTATTTGCCAAGTCTATTACTGAATTCAGGAAACAAATTGTCATATAGAAATGCGAGAAGTCAATTTCCATTTGGAAAACCAGTTCAGAAACGAAATTATTTGGTAGGAGCAATATGTACCTTGCACATGACCATTTTTGCGTCCAGGAAATGCGAGCAAAGAGTTATCACTATTCGGACATAACACACATAACCCTCGTGGGTTTAGATTCGTCTCGAAAACATGGAGTTGTTGTGGATTTTGTGTAAATGTATAAACTTTAATCACACCCTCTAATATCACGACAATTCTGTCACGTCGCAACTTCACACCTTTAACAGGCGCATTAAATTCTAATGTTATCGCTGGCAGTTTTTTAAGATCATCCCATATAACAACTGAAACAATGTCCAATGTAATTCATGAATATTCTCCAATTTCTACTCCTGTAATCACAAGTAATTGAACGCGACAGTTTACATAAACAGTAATTACCCCGATTTTTCGGAAGCGCGGGTTTCTCGCCACCACCAATTAGAGCCAAATAATTACACCTAAAAAGCATCTCCACATATCCAAGCCCACCATCATTAAAATCATGTCGCTCTTTCTCTTTCAGTGGATCACAATTGTAAACTCTGTAGCCATTATCCATTCCACAAGCGAAACATCCTGAATAAGAAATGAAACAATAAAATATTATCTCAACGAAAATGATAACATTCTCCACCAATCATTCACAAATATTTTTTCTAACAAATAATAAGAACAATCCTCATTGATAAACAGACACGACCTTAGGTTATGGTTATCATGGCATAAACAAATGCATTGTTATAAATTTTTCAATGAATAAATATAATAACAGATGTGAATGTGCACTACACTCAATAAAAGACAATTCTGAATGTGAAAAATGTAACGAACTGAGATTGAAAACGTGAAGTGTAAAATGAGGCCGCGAACAACAATATTGACGATGCCCTAACGCTTACATTATAAATAAAAAATATATATTTTACCTTGATCTTGATTGAAACCGGCATAGAGCAAGCCATTTCCATGCGAATTTCCACTACTAAGATTCATTTTAATTCAAACTCTATCTTATATTCAAATAATAGGATGTTCATTTGTTGAAAATAATGAAAATACAAACAGTAAACTAACTACGCCGGTCATTCGCGTGTTAATATACTTTTTGTGTGTGGAACGGTCACCATTTTCGCGCATGACGGGAAAACTAATAGGTATAGCAGTAGTGGTAGTATTAATATAGAACACGGGTAATGGCGATATAGAAGGCGTACAATATTCATATACGCATATATATACGTGTACGCAGTACAATGTGCATCAATCAGCTGATAAACTGAAGAAATGGGTGCACGGTACTATTTTTTATACAAATACTGAATACATTCATGGATTTCGCATGTGTGAGGTGGAAGTCAACGCCATGTCGACTCGAGTATCTGTCCGGCTCACTATTTATTTGAAGTTTTCTACTATACCAGCACTCAGTATAGAACATGGCATGGCTGAAAATCATAAACAAGTTGACGCTGAGTATTAATTCTTTTTCAAGTGTTATATGCCAAAAAATTGCTCATAATTTGCTCACCGCAAATATGCAATTGCTCTACCGCTACCATGAATCGTTAATTAATTAATCGCAATCGAAAATACAATTGCGTCGCGATAATGACGTCACAATTGTTACGCGCGGGCCTTAAGCCGTAAAATAACTATTTATCTTATCGACTAAAAAAACTTGTGAGCAATTTTTTGGCATATAATACTTCGAAATCAATTGATAGTCAGCGTCAACTTGTTTACGGTGGCGTGAAAGACATGGCGTGATGAAATATTCTATCAGAAAGAACATAGCGAATGATTTGTTGAAAGTAATGTTATTATTATAACTTCAATTATGATAAAATCCGTTATGAAATTTAGTCATACGAATTCATTTCATTCGGTCATGAGACTCAACTCGGAGTTTGACCTAGTGCGCCTTCGAACAGATCGAACGAGAGGTTGGTATACTGCCGTAAACTAGCGCCGCCATATGAATGATTTTGGTATTTTGCCCAACACCAGAGATGAACTAATTGTACGTTCCTGCGAATGGCCGTCCTTGGATCCATTACCTACAAATACTTACAAACAAAAGTATATATATAATTGTATTCGCGAATCAGAACCCCTGGAGGCTGATATACACGAGGAGCGAAACGACGACAGATTCGGCAATCTGAAAGACTATATTTTGTGGAGATAAAAAAAAGATTGGAGTTGTAATATATTTTCGTTCGTATACACACGCCGAACGATCATGCTCACGGTAAAGAATCACAATTAATCTTGGATAAAACACGAAAAAAGTACATTGCAATACATGAAGATACAATTACTGCTACATAATTTCGCATAACAATTGTCCTAGGATGGAATGAAGTTAATTTTTTTTATATTGTTTACAAAAATTTCAGTCTGCTTTGAGAGGAATCGCTCGTCGATCATTTTCCACGTCGAAATGTGCTGCCGCACAGCAAGTGAGTATGAAAGGGAATTTATTCATTTCCTCATATATTGGAAACTAACCTCAATGCTATCCAATTTCACTTTATCGAATTCACATTTACTGTCATTTCATGCAGGGGTGTTCTCATTCAACATTGTAATAATTGACATGTATACGGTTACATAATTATATGTTTGTTTGCATCGAAACAGTCTTCATGTTAGTAGTCATTGGTATTCGAATTATGATTAGCTAACAATTTTTCGAGTGTCAAGGACGGAAAAGGTCACATGATATGTTGGATGATTGCAGCGAATCTGATTACCCACGGATTCCTATTAGTTTGATGATTAACTTGATTACAGGAAAATTTGAGGTAGCTTTGTAGATAGTATGATCCAATGATTTGAGAGGGAGAAAAATCTTTATGAATATTGAATTTCAATTTCCCACGAAGACATATCTTTGAGCATACGTAGTTGTCCTCCTCAACTTTCCTACCTCACCCTTGAATTGTTATCCATTGAAAATACTCGATCAAATCAAGTAATGATATCAACCTCCATTAGAATAATATGTTGTGAACCTTCCAGATGACTGTCAGAGATGCCCTGAACTCAGCCCTGGATGAAGAAATGGAACGTGACGAGAAAGTATTCATTCTAGGTGAAGAAGTAGCTCTTTACGATGGTGCTTATAAAGTATCAAGGGGTTTATGGAAAAAATATGGCGATAAGCGAGTTATCGATACTCCGATTACTGAGTCTGGATTCGGTGGAATGGCTGTTGGAGCAGCTATGGTGAGTTCCCATCATGAAATCTGAGAACATAATTATCTTCACGGTAATTCTATTATATGAATTCTAATTTGAATAACATGAAACGGAATTTTCCAGGCTGGATTGAGGCCGGTTTGTGAATTCATGACGTTCAACTTTGCGATGCAAGCAATCGATCAAATAATAAACTCAGCAGCAAAAACATTTTATATGTCAGCTGGTCGTGTCAATGTACCAATTGTATTTCGTGGACCAAACGGTGCAGCGGCCGGTGTCGGAGCGCAACATTCTCAATGTTTTGGCGCCTGGTATGCACATTGTCCTGGTTTGAAAGTCATTTCACCTTATCATAGTGAAGATTGTAAAGGTCTACTCAAAGCTGCCATTCGTGATCCTGATCCAGTTGTATTCTTGGAAAATGAATTGCTTTACGGTGTTCAATATCCAATGTCTGATGAAGCACTGTCGAAAGATTTCGTTTTACCAATTGGTAAGGCAAAAATAGAACGGGCTGGAAATCATGTAACGCTTATAGCACATTCCAAAGCCGTTGAACTTGCACTTGAGGCTGCCAATGAACTTGCTGGCAAAGGTGTGGAAGCTGAAGTCATCAACTTACGTTCATTGAGGCCGTTGGATACGGAAACTATTTTGAAATCAGCTGCGAAAACGCATCATGTTATTACTGTAGAACAGGGTTGGCCAACGTGTGGTATTGGCTCCGAAATATGCGCAAGAATCATGGAAAGTAAGTGGCAAATAGGAAATTAATTTTTTATATTGACGATCAAATCTCCACAATCATATAAATCTGTCTTATTTTTCTTTAGGTGAAACTTTCTATCACCTCGATGCTCCAGTGATTCGCGTAACTGGTGCTGACGTCCCGATGCCATACACTAAATCGCTAGAAGCATTGGCACTGCCACAACCACATGACGTAGTTGCTGCAGTTAATAAAGTATTAGGAATAACACAGTAGCCAAATCAACTAGACCAAGAACAGATAAAAAATAATTAAAACTGATCAATTATCAATTCGCAAAGTCCAATACGTATCTCTGGTGCTACACCGATCTTTTCCTAATCGACTATGTCGGGAAAAACAAATCCTACACGATTATAACCGTTGTTTGTTTTGGCAGTAAACTGAATTGACGATTAGAAATTCCCAATCAGTAATTGTACGTAGATAGTAGAGAAAACTCGAAAAAAAACATTTGATTCCGCGCTTTTTCACGACAAATAGGAAAGTGTACGATCACTGTACTGAATTTCTATTCCCCGGTGCTGCACACAGATCATATTTCACCTATGGCATGAGAGATGGAAACATGGAGGTTCAGGTATCCAAGCATGTGACACTGGAAACATTTGTTTCTTTCTTTCAAGTTGATTGTACCATAACAGAAAAACAAAACGAGAAAACGAAATACGCTCAACGTGACGGCAAGTTGTCGTTGCCAACAGAAATATCAGTAAAATCGTAATAGAGTTGACGATGTAGTTATGTGAATATTATTCGGGGCGCAGAATGGTGCGTATAATTCTGTGTCGCGTGTTATTACTGATTATTTATTACGCAAAACAAAAAAAAAGGAAAAAACAATGGAAAATAAATTGTAATATACGAGAATTTGTCAGTCCGTTCATTTTTCTTCTTCATTATGTTCAGCAACTACAATGTCCGTATTACAGACGTGGAATCGTCGTCATGTGTGATACATTCGCAACAAACAACTTGTCACTACTTTCATATAACGTTCAAATGCATCTCTCAACGATCCTTCTCTGCAACAATTAGAGAATCAACGCCAGTTGCTGTATGTTATCGATGCATTATAACTTGATGTACATTTATGAGTAAGCTTCTCACCTAAGAACATCCATATCAAGGGCACACTGCGTGTACGCATTCAAAAAATTTCTCAAATCTGTATGTGACCAGTTAACTTGACGCCATGGTTCTATACATCTTTCAACTAATTCTAAAAAGAAAAATCTCAGTTCCCTTGATCGATGTAAAGTGCAGCCAATACTTAAGATGGCTCGAGAATAAGTACGGAAATTGGTGTCCAGTTCTTGATACATTCGATCTAATAAAGTAGGCTTCAATTTGAAACATACTAAGCTGAAATCATATAACTAATCAATAAATTTCTATGTATGTAATTATGATTTGGTGGAACCTGTATGAAAAGAACTTACTGCTTATGATGCTTATCATTCTCCATCAATATACGAAATTCAGACAATTCCACAAGGAATTCACGATCTAGATCTGTATCAAAATATTCTGAACCAGTGTATCGATAAGTCCATGATGACATCATGGCATTCGCACAATAATATAAGTCAGGAAATGTCAAGAATTGCAATTTTCGTTTGCTCATTTCGAATCTTAAACATGCTATAAATACAACTGCTGCATAGCGCCTGTTATAGGAAAAATAGATGAATTAATAGAGTAAAATGAGTCAGTCCTTGGTTAATATTAATATATTAGATGAATGAATTATATACTTGGCCAAATCATCTGGAAGTAAAAAATGCTGTTTAATATTGGTCACGAGTGAACCTGGTAAATCTTCAACAACTTTAAATACTCTCTTAACATTATCATACTGTCTACGACAACTTTTTAACGTAACTCCTGTTCTCTCTGATACTTCATCCATATCTTTCCTGCTTTTTGATGTCAATTTCTTTCCCAACATCTCACGAATCACACAATCATCAAATTCATAATACCTGGAACAAATTAGTTGTATTAGAAAATTAAAAATAGTAGAGTTATAGGTCAATATCAATCTTCAATCGGCACTCATTTCTATCTGAGTCATCTCACATTTCTATTAACATTTGACTAGTTTGTGGCTCGATTTGGAATGCCAATTGTTCACTGGCTAATTTTGTTGGTGTTTGGAACAAACGTTCAAGAAGAGAATATGTTCGATAGTGATCCAATACATCGGAAGCTACCAAATCAATTGGTGCATTGGTTTGTTGGCAAATTCCACGTTGATGTAGAGTGGCAACAGCTTCACTGGCTGGAATTATGATGAGGTCATGTAAGTATCCGTATGTAACATTCCAAATAATAAATAATTTCAATTTGTGAGTCGGAGAATATGAACTTTCGTCACTCGATATGGTAGTTCATGTCATTAATGATTGATAGTCTTACATGAATGACCATCTACCCAAAGTTGGTATATCTCAGGATCAACCAGGGTGTAATTGCTTACAAAAACATCAACTTCAGACAACATTTTTATCGTCCTCGATTTTTAATCACACCGATAGATGAATTCGTTCATTCACTCATCCAACGTGCAAATCACGATTGGAGTGAATTATTATAAATAAATATCGAGTAAAATTGAGGTAAATAATGGACAGTAATCAGCTGTTTCAGTCAATATTGTGTAGCATTCGACGCGGATGTAATGTTCTTGATCTACATATAAAGAGAGTAACATGACGATACATGTAATGTTTAATTGTTCGATACTTATTTATTTATTAATTAAAGGCACCACATATACATGTTTATTATCACATGAGTAATTGCACTATGTAAATCACGCGTTGTTACTTGCATGGAAGTTGCGCCATTAATATCTAGGCTAGCCAACCTGCTCACCGTACGGTGTACGTGCAATCGTAGTCGGTGAGGTTGGCGTCACTGCACACTGGTATGATAGGTTGCATGTTTGATTGTGTGCGTGTATGTGTATGTATGTGTGTATACCCCACACGGATTCTTGCATTACTACCATCTAGTGAGTAGTATGAATGTCTATGCATATTTTTATTCAAGTTACCGCGGCAGATGATCAACCAATGAGAAGCAATCGACGCAGTGGAATCCCTACTGCGCCACCAGATGGCTACTGATCTGAATATATTTGTGCCTTTTACTTTGTCCTATACTGTCGCAGGTTTCATGTATTGCATCAATCGCTAAATTATTTCACGATGAGTAAGTATATTTAACTAGAATGATAATAATTCTCTGTATTGATAACAATCCAATTTAATAATAGAGATAGTTAAATCTAGATAACTTCTGGTCATGTACTGCGACATAACACTTTTGTGGTATCTAATGAATTCAGAACTGTCGACTCTGTAGGGCATTTGAAGAGGGAACAAAATCCTGTTTTGATAACAGTTACATCTACATTACAAAGGTCATTAGTCACATTTTTGGTGCTATGATACATGCATATGAGATAACACCTGATGATGTTATCAATTTTTTCATATAAATAGTTGTCACGCATGCGGGAATGTTTTTGTATCATTCTTTTCCGGATTATTTTTTTTTATGTAAACTTATTGGACATTGACCCATGGAAGTTTGTATTCGAATGGGATTGATTACGTAGAAAGATATGAGAAGTGGAGGCAAATTTATATTCTGCTAGATGAAACTTATGTTGATAGCTGTATTCATGTGCAATGTGTCTTTTTCCAGGTTCTTGGACTTGGGAAATTTATTAAAGTGCATTTATGAGATGGACTATTAGGAAATGAAGGTCAGATTACTTTTCATTTACGGGAAGTTGGTGGAATTGTTGAGGAGAAATTTTTAGGAGCATAATAATTTGGAACTGATTCATTAAATTAGTTTTTTCACTTTTGAAAGTTGCATGCTGAAGTATGATTGGATATGGTGAATCCTTTCCTCATATGATTCATTAGAGCAGGATTTCCTGTTCAATTTATGGATACGAAAGTGAATTACTCGAAAATATTACATTTAATATTTTATTGTTTCCTGAGAAGAAATGTGCACTCTGTGAAATTCTCATCGTTGGAATATACCGAAGACAATATTTTATGATAGAAAATTACTCTTTAGAGAACTGAGAAGAATATGACGGTAAGTTTTACCTCAATTAATAGTAAACACTGTGATGTATTTATTGAAAATGATAATTATCATATGGAACAACTTTCGATATATGTGGAACAAGAGGAAATTGTCTGTGACTTGATCATTGCACTAATTCTAGATAATAAATGAGTTACACATTCTATCCATCGCCCAGTAATTCACTTGTGTATGGAATTGTATAAAATTGCGCTTTCGCCAGAGTTGTGGTTTTTTCTATCTTCCTGTACATTCTTCAATAAAATTTTACATCAAACCTGAAGGGCTTTCAGTGTTGAGAGGGAAATGTGAAATTTTTTTTTCCATTATCAAACTGAAATCATCCTGATGAATTGGAAATGGTGCAATGAAATGGCCGAAAAATTCGTATTCACTGAATTTCTCTGTGGTATAAAATAGAAAATCTCACAAACAATTGGCCAGTCTCTCTACCAGCAACAGTCAATGGCAATTCCGTTCAATACTCCATGTAAATAAAATATCCGGATAAAAAAATTGAATAAATATTTGGAATCGACGTGTCCATTCACAGAACACGAAGCACCTTTTTCATATTTTCACAGATCGAACAAATTTCTGTGTAATTAATCACAAAATTATTCAAATACCGTTCTGTTGGATAGAATTCCTCTATCAAATCATGGATACATCCCCTTTATTTATTCGGAACATCCCATATGAATCACATCCCCTTAATAATTCCCTGCATGATTAAACTCAAGAGACAAACAGATTACACAGCTTTTCTACATTTAATAGATTACAATTTTCATTTTATCTTTCTATTCAATACTTGAATATTCATTGAACTGAAACAATTTGCACAATTGACTGAGTACTAACAACATTTATTAATAACTATGATAATAAATATAAAAAAAAAATGATAACGTAATGGTATATTGCAATAAGGGTGATAATTTCATTCACATACATATATGGATATTTTATGATTGCTCGGTTGCGTGCGTGTGTGGTTGAGTAAATTTAAACGCTTATTCGTGCCCCTAATATGCGACGACATAAACGTTCAATGACGGGGTTTGCATACGGTATACATATATTATTATATGTATACATATAAATCGAACTCGTAACGTAACATCAAATTCGCTTGCATTCATGTCAGGTGCACCTGTGGTGCAATGCTCATTTTAGAATTCTGGACGAAAGGTGGATGCGGTTTTTGAAATGCATTGTCATAAAATATGCTGTCGTTTTTACTACAGATCAGGATCGGTATGGACTTGATTTTTTTTTTGGTTTGGGTGTAAAAGGGATATGAATAATAAAAGGGAGGAGAAAGGATACGGGAGATAAAGGGTAGGAATAAAAATTCGTAGAATGGATAATTTTCGAGGTAGAAAAATTGAACGAAATAAATTTCATTTTCGAGAGTTTATTTTTAATTTTGAATTAAAATAATTTAAGTTTCTTCTGTTAAAATCTAACACGAATATATCGAAATATTTATCATAAGACATGAAATAGAACGTTTGTTAGAATAGATAGCGGAAATTCGATGGGAATTTGCATCACAGTCTCCATATCTTATCTCAAAATGTTGATGTATTGGTTCTAATGTAGAGTTGAAATTTAATTCGAAGATGGAGGAAAAATATTCAATAAGAGGGAATGAAGAAAATAAAAAATATTAAAATATGTCGTGGAAAAAAAGAAGATACGAAAAACATCAGAATATTCGTGACACATGTGGTTATTTATGAGACAAGATAATAATTAGATGTAACTTAGTTTGACAATAAATAAATTTTGAGATTTAAACACATCATGGTGAAATGATCCAACATTAAAACGACTTCTTTGAGTGTACATTATTAATCATTGCTGGCTTTGATGATAACGTATTATTGATAATGACGTATTATTAATATATTTCAATATGTGAAACCACGATCACCACAAAATTAAATCTACATATTAAAATATAAGTGGGAAAAAAAAAATACTGTCTGGTTTTTCATTGTATGTTTGTTGTTGGCATTGTGCGAAGGATGCCATTCTTTCTTTGTTGTCACACAAAGTGGAGACGCGTATTGCGTTCATATATTGTATGTAATACAATAACACTATCATCCCAAAAGAGGGAGAAAAGCACATGAAAGTTTACATTCTTCATATATGCTGAGAGTAAAGAAAAATGTCCACGTGCAATTCAATGTTCTTGCATATTTCACTGTTTTTAGCTCTGACTTTTCATAATATTGCGACAAAAGAGAATATTAAAATTAATCAAAATTAGAATTTGGATGACCTTGACATTTCCAAAGTCCCTCGATATGAAAAAATATGTTTTTATCAGTGTGTCTGGGTCAAATTTATATCGAGTAATCATGAGGATGGTTGAACCGAGAAATTTGATTTTTTGTATATTTTTTGATGCGAATATGAAGCATGAGAAGCTGTTTGTATTTAGTATTACTCATATGAAATAATTTTTCTCTCGTGCACCATATTGGACTTCATTAACTGAAAAATTCTTCTGCTTTTTATTTTCAGTCTGAATTCCACATGCACACACAAATTTTATCTCATGTGTTCAAGTCTAAAATGGGAATTCGGTCCATAAATACGTGACACAGGTGTGCGATTGTGAACAAATTCTCAGTTGGTATTCTACTTAGCACATACGTGGACCAAAGCCACAGTGACAGTTTCCACGTTGCAGGTGGGAACGAAAAATAAATAAAAGAAGTAAAGTGCAGATAAACTCGGGTTGTTTCACATCACAACGCAACTCTTGCATCTCACATACAACCACAAGCTTCCACCACCATGTTCGGTAATGTTTTCTGGGTTATTGTATTATTGGAGTCCACATAGAGAAGTTGGATAGGGGAGAGTTGTGTTGGTGAGCAGCATGGAACAATGTCACTTCGTCCATTACCATTTTTCAGCAGCCATTTCTGAACATGTAAAGAGCAGAACAGTACCCAAAGGGTAGAAATATTAAGTTAATATCTAATTCAATACTACTGTTAAAATTTTAAGTACAATTTAATTACCAACCCTCAATATATTGTTGTATGCTGAGCCACTTATTGTTAATGAAGCAGCACTCGAACATGAACCACGACAAAAATATGCATGGTATCCATTAGGATGAAGTATCCAATCACTCCAACCAATTTCCTCAAAGCTTATGTACAATTGATCTCGACAACATTCTTTCATTTCAGGCAAACAATTCGAGTTACGTTTTGGACGATTTTTCTGTGGCAATGGTGATGTATGGATTACCAAAAATGGTTTCAATGTCAGTTCAGTTGAAACTGGTGCTGTTTCACGATCAATTGAACACGTACTGCAAGCTATTTGTATTGCGTGATTCAATGTACGTCGCTCAACCCATTTCCTCACAGTGAATGCAACGTCAGTTTTAACCCAACCCTCTGGAAGTTTATAAAGACATTTACCAACTTATGACACTTACGATACATATGAAAAATGTCATCGATAGTGTAGAACGAGATGGAAGTGATGATATACATGACAGGGAACAATACCCAATGAATTGTGATCAATCAAGTTCATTTACCTCCAATTGAAGTTTCAAAAATCGCCATGATTGTGTTTTTTACAAAATTTCCACCATGGTCCCAGTGATCCAGTTCTGATAGCACAAATGTTTGTCCATATATATCATTCTCATCATTTTCTTTATAAAACCAGAGATCAGCTGATGTGACATCGGAGAATTGGATTTCCGTTGGTAAATTGAATGTAAAACAAGCAGCAGGGCTAAAACCTGTCAAATGATTTGAACTTTGACGGCAATTCGTCTTTTCCGCCACACCTGAAATGAAAAAAAAAAAAAAACGTTTGTATTCTTCTGGACCATTTGATTCAACGCTTTGAATTTCAGGCAATAAAATCCGATAATTTCCCATTCTCTACAGAATGGCAGGATTGGATTGAATGGCATTTGTCAATTAGTTACATACGGTATGCGTCAGTCGATTAAAATTGATAATCTTGCAAATAGCAATGGCAATGTGAAATGGCAATTCATCATTCAGCATTAGGAGAAAAGTAAAACTCGGCAAGCCAACCGGATCTGTTCCATTATTTTCACCCTATCTCATATGCTCAATATAGCTATCATTCTCTTTCTCTTCTTCCCTATCTCTCGGCCCATTCTCTCATCTGCTTCTCGTCCATGCCAACATTCCCCTCCGATTGTCACGACTCGCGTAACTCACGGTTTTCGCGCATCGCCAACCATAACGAGAATTGCCAGCGAATCCGATTTTCAAGCCAATATCGTTTCGCCAGATAGACGCAAAGGGTGAACGGGATATTGGGGCGGTGAAGGGGGCGACAATGGCACTTGACATTCTCACCCACTCTCATTCGACTTGTTGTGTGTCGGCCCGAATGAATATTTTCAACTCGTCGACGATATGCCCCATGGCTATTTGATTTTAAATGTTCGTTTGGGCTAATCAAACGAATGTTTGGTGAAAAAAAAAAAATTACTGCAGGTTTATCCTCATCAAGATTTATGAAATTGCATTCTATGATACATTTGTCATGCCCCTTTATTTTTATTGTCATACGAAATAGCTAAATCCTCATTTGCATATGAAATGTCACAATAAAAATTTTCATCATTCATTTCAGTTGATGACAATTGAAAATTTCTCTCCCATAAGTCTTTTTCATAATATGCAGAGTGAAAAATTCTCAATTAATATATTTCACTGGCTTTATAAACCATTTGATTATAAAAATTTCCATAGACGAGTGCACATAGCAGCGCAGCAGTGCGCGTGAGGAAGATTTGGTGCTGTTTTTGACGTTTTTGTATATGATATAACTGAGACCAGTGACCTATATTCATAGTTGAGTTCTTTTTTTCATTATTTTATATATGTGTGTGCGGGTATATATTTTTTTTTTCTAGTTTTTTTTCTCTTCAGAACCTTTCAACGGTAGTGGAATGAATGGGAGTGGTTATGAATTAGAAGTCTATTTATCAAGCGCGCACCCTATTTCACTGCTGAATATATAATATACATAGAGAGAAAAGAGTACATACATAGTCAAGAAAAATATGTATATGTACATGAAGACACAATTTTTTTATTGAAAATACTATTGAATGGCTCGAGTCATTGGATGATGATTCAGTGTGGATAATGAAAAGGAACATTTATCGATACCATAAATATGTGGAATATTTTTCATCGAGGATTAAAGGGTGAAACGTGACAAAATTTGCACATAATAAAGACTTGTTACCACAATTAATGTTTGCAAGTTGAAAAGCCAATCAATGCGTGCATTCTAATCAACGTTAACTACGGTACAGTGATGATTGCAATTAAACAGTATCGGATTCAAACAATTCCATACTAAAATTGGTGCGGGACAGTTGAATGATGAAACGAAAGAGAAAAAAATGTGCTGACAAAAAGGATGGAGAGTGATGAATTAATCAGTGATGTATATATTCTCTTCGTGTATCGTCATCGAATGCAGATGAAGCAATTCGAAAAGTTTTGATAGTATTGCATCAGCCAACAATCGTGTTCGGTTGAAAAGTCAGTTTGTGCTTTGATACGAGTAAATTTGATTATTTATGACCGTACCAAGGTATATTGAGTTGGGCTTTCACACACTCGCGCACTTGCCTTGTAATTAGAACCTACGATTTGACTAGAGAACATTCCACAAAGGTAATTAGAGTCGACGAGCCAATTAAGAGGCCGCCATTCTATCATGTTACCTCCTGAGGGCAATTAATGCTAGATGAGAGAGGATATCTAGAGGTCTCGGAAATGTCCGAGTGAATCTTGCTAGCAAGTGATCGCTAACTCTTCAACCTGTTTGATCCTTGCACCTGTTGAAATGTGAGAACTTATTGATTCATTTTTTTTATGGTCTTTGTACAGTTCGTTTTCTCCTCCATTTTTCTGGGATTGTGCATTATTTCATGGTGTGTGAGAAGTGGAATTTCTCAAGGGGTATTTTTTCGTGTTATTTCCTGGACGATGGGAGAGATTTGATATATTTGAATATTTTTCAATCTTAACAATATTTTTCAGTCTGGAGTGGATCGACTTGATAATTGTTGAATAAAATATTCCTCCAATAAGTCTCATAACTCGAATATGATTAAAAAAATTAGTAGATGATATTGTTGAAGTATTTCAAGGAATGATACAGGTACGAATTTTCAATCACTTCCGCTTAAATTTAGGTATGTTGTTACACAAATTCGTAGAATAAATATATTATTGAAGGATTGATCACTGGATGATGTTTACCTTCGTTGGGGAAAACGACAATTTGATCGGTTTTTCCGTAAAAGCTTTCCGCCTGTTTTTGTGCTTCTGGTTGTTCACTGGGGCTGAGTTCAAGCACGTGACCATTGATCAATGGTTTTGGTAATGTTGATAATGAAATTGATACTTCAGGTGGTTTTGACAGTCTCAATTTCTTCAATATTTGTTGTTTGACATATTCAACACGAATTTCATTCAATACTTGTTCAATTTCTTCATTAGGTGTGACACCATTTTTCGTACATGCTGAACATCCAATATTTTGTTCTTTAACCACTTCAATATTGTTACCAGTGTTCATGGTGTTCTTTGAATCAGTATCGGTAACACTACTTGTTTTTTCTGAATAAAATGACGACCATACTGATTTCAATGGATCAATAAGTGTAAATGCATTCGCGTTCATGGAGCAGTAGAAAATAAACAAAAATCCCGTCACAAACCAATTCATTTTGCTTTTATTTTTTTTTTCTATTTAATCAAATTGAATGTCAATAAAATCGTTCGTCCGTTCGTGTTTCATGCTACTTCACATACATGAAAATGAAAAAAAAAAATTCTGTTCAATCGTTTTCAATATATATTGACACTTGTACGTAAATATAAATATCTACAATTTTATTTATTCGCCCGGGAAAATTCGGAATAAAAAAAAATTTAATTACTAACTCTTGTTGAAATTTATGTCACGGGGAAATTTTGATGATCGCAAATGCAAACGTTAACGATGACTGGAGGTGATTCGTGACGTTTGGCTGGTCAAGTAGTCGACTCTGTACAGGCGACCTTTGCCCTGTGGCCAGTGCTGTGTGCGGATTGGACATCGTACGTACTGATAGCCACAATAAACACGCGCTGTCGACATGTTACCGGCACACGACATTAAAATATTAAAACGGATCTTTGGAACATCTCAAATTGATATGGTGAACACTTCATCATCATCTTTCCAAAATAATAGAGAAATAAAAATAACACAAAAACTATCAAACAAATAAAAGCGAATCAAAACAGTGAACCGATTGATAACAATTATTGACATTTGATTTGAATCAGTAATAAATATAAATTAAATTCGAATAACTCCATGATTTATGGTGAAAATGTCGATATGAAATATAAAAAATTTCCCCATTGATTTTGTTCAACTGCACAAGAATTTAAATAAACAATGACCACGTTTGAAGTTCTTCACCGAGCTTGGAAATTGTTGAAGCACGTCGTGATTGATTAATAGCACATCGTCAATTAACCATTCAACATTGGTATAGCATGAGTTCAATATGAGTTGGTAGCGCACGATGCGGTTTTAGTTGGGTGGTATGGAAGACGATAGGCATATTGACGAGAATGAGAGAATGGCATTTCATTGCCATACACGACTATTTCCTCTTGATATATGCACTATATATTGAACGGATTTGTGGCTGGTGCGTTTGAGCTACGTGACTTGGCGTACATTTACGTTGATCATATATTCATCCTGGAAAGGGGGAAGGACAGAAAGAGATATTAACTCTCTTATCCACAAAAGCGCTGTTAATTATTAATTTATCAGAGAATTCACCGACTGCAACTGTCCTCACTCTCTCGCTTCAACCAATTATCCAACTTTATTGTATGCATTGTGGGCTTCGATTAAACATTGGATCGGGGACTTCGGAATCGTGTGCTCTGAATTAATTACATTGTTTAGATGTAGAGACTCTATTACGAGATGGTTTTATCACAATTGCATTATTTATTGTCTGCAATTACTATTTTATTTATATTTCTTTGTTTCTTTTTCTCAGCACGTTTTTTATTATTCATATCTTGTCCGCCGTTAATAATTGTGGTGGAAGAAAAATGTGCTTTTTTTTTTCGCCTCTTCTTGTATTCAGTTGGAATAAATTTGTACATTTGTTTCTGTTTGTATTTTGTTGGGCAATTTTCATTAATGTTAATGACATCACATTGTTTTTCAATGGCACTTTGACAATGAATTCCTTGACCTCTTACTCTCGATATTTGCTACGAGGTTGCCAAGAGGTTGCAATTTGTGGTGGAACTGTAATTTCAGTAGAATTATTCTTTTTTATTCATTATCGCGTTGAATAATATTTGTTCTGTTTTATTCTTTCTATTTAAATTTACATTTTTCAACAACATTTTCTTTTTTCGCTTGTTATTGTTCGTAGTTATATTTTTCTTCTCATATTTTTTCTTCGTCTCATCTATGAACATTAATTTACTTGTTCCGTTGTCCTGGTGTTCCCTTTCACTCATTCTGTGTCTTCATCATCATGATAAATATTCAGAGTTTGTTATAGTTTTGTACTTGGAAAAATTGTCCAGCAACGAAGAGTGACTTTTGATTATGAATAACGAGGAAGGCAACATGAAGCTGTGTGGAGTACATTGGAGCAACAGAAGGAAAAAGAAGAGTTCGTAGTAGTCGTTGCTTTAGCTCTCTCTCTCTCGTCCATTCTCTTTTACCTCTCATCCTTCCTTGCATTTTCTCTCACTTGATATTCTCCTTCTTCACCACAACAAGCATTTCCCCGATTCACTATGAGGGTAATCTTAAAACTATGTTGCCGCGCGAAACTTTGATACTGTAACATTAGTTATCCGGTTATTTCTTGCGTGAATGCATTAAGAGACATAAGAACATTTCACTGTTCGCATTTATTCACTTTATATTCATTCATTATCTCATTATTTGAATATTAATCATCAACGTATGATATTTGAAATTAAATACTGTGCATGAATACTGAAATAAATAAAATAAATTCATTTGATTGAGAAATGACACATCGTGGATGATATTCAATTGAAAAGTGTAAGAACTACAAATCGAGAAGAAAAGAAAAAATTTTGAAATACAAAAGAATAAAAATTGTTGGATAAGGTCCACAATTTAAATTCAAGCAACAAATTCATACATGGAGCATCGACTGATCCCTGTTGACAGGTGACACGACAGAAAAATCCAGGGCTCATGCGTTGTCCGTTGTTGATGTGCCCCTTATCATACAGAACATGTACATAGATGTGTACTCATAGTAGTAAACCCCGTGCGTGAATTTAGTTGTATCCAACATGTGTGTCCTCGCTTTTCTTCACTGTTTCGTGAATGTCGTTCCTCTTGTTGGTTAACATCCTCGGATATGCCAGTTTGAATGAATAGCTCTAATGTCCATTTCATCTTTATATTTTTATCCACGTGTTTGTTCTCTGTGTGAAAAAATGCAACTGACAGCTGAAAAACTGAATCATTATTATTCCATTCTCTACTTTCTCTCCATCTGGTTGGAAATTAATTTGATGTATATTGTGATAAATAGAAATGGGAAAAAACTGTCCAAATTTTTCATTTCCTCATAATTCAATTACTTGCATTGTGTTTTTATTTGAATTTTACCTTTTTATTTTTTAAAATCATATTGGTACGCTCGAAATATTCAAATTCAGTTTAATTATTTCAACATGAGTATAGAGTAATTCATTTTATTTTCACTATTTTTTTATAGCCCTCTCGAATTAGTCGAGAAATAAATCCAACGAAAATAACATGTACATGAATATGTATGGTTTCCTTGGAGCTCTTAACAGAACCGTGTCCTGGAGTATAATAAATTCTCAGTCTTCCTTTTGTCTCTCTCACTCGCACCCTTATATTCAACTCCCTTTGCTTCCATCTTTTATGTTTTTTTTTTCTTTCCACCACTTCCTCTGTACTTCCTGTGCCACGTCATTCTACGATGCGGTGAGTGTAGAGACGAGGATTAGAACGAAGTGGATGATGAAAGTACACTACCAACGACACTCCCCGCTTGTACCATCTCTATAGTTTCATATTTTTTTCTTATTCTCCTACGTATTTCCACAAATTTATATTTCGTTTTCTCATACTTCCAACAATATTCTTCTCGCGTTCTCTGGCTTTCCATCTCACGTGAACATGTTCGCACCAATGTTATAGAGAAATATTGCGTAAGGGAAGACATATAAATATCTGCTTCAGATTCTTTACACACAATACACGTGTCAACACAAATCATCCTCTTTTCTACTTTTGTAATTCCATCTTATAGCAATTTTTAATTGAATATTTTTGCACAAGCTCATTGATGACTTCAGTCCAATGTTTCTCTGAAAGAAAATTTTTATCTTCTATGGAGAAAGTTTCATTAACTATTTATTGCATTTTAGATGAAATAAATATGACTCTGTCCACATGATGATGAAGATAAAGAATAATTAAATTAATATTTAAACATTATTTACACATTTATGAACTATTGATTCATCCTCATTCTACAATGGTGATGATATTCGTATTTAAATAGTGAGGGTTGATATGTGCGCAGACGTTGTATGAAATACTCCTCACATATAAGCACCATACACTTTCAAACTGGGACTACATAAGAGACCACGAGTATATATGTGAAGTGTATAAATCAGGATTTTCATCTGATCCGATTATGAGCTCCACGGATTCTATGAGCATTAAAATGGATCACCATGCAGTTAACTCTCCAATCCTCTGGTCAATTCACACTCTATACCTCTTATAACATGTGCCCATTAAAAACCCAGATTGAACGATCATCAGAGAATATGTTTCATCAATATTAAATATTAACCATTCACATAATCATCATCCACATAAATCTCCTTGATTATTTCATCATGTCAATCATCAACAACATATTCTCCATTATATTCCATTTATCATTCTATTGGTTTGAAAATGGAACAATAGACGACGACGTCGTTGCGAAACATGTGTCAGTCGCATCTGCAACGACTTCATTCTGATGACAATGAATGTGAGTATTTGTGACCCGAGGAAATTTTGCTATACAGACATGGCATCGTCTCCAAGAATCCAATGATGGGATCCGCCTCTGAGACATATGTCGATAAACAACTATACTGTGTCTATACAAAACGTATGTGAGTGTTATTTCACACATAGATATCATCTGTGTCTATAAATTGAATTCACAGGTTCATTGGAAATGCCATTTGAGTGAGATACAACGTTGCTACTCTACATTTGCTTTTGTATTTCTCTCTTTCTCTATATATTGTGTTATACATAAACTCCCACCATATGAAATTGTGTTGTATTATGTTACGTCACAACAAGTGACATTACGTCACGCTATAACTTTGCTTACGCAGAAGAGCGATTGTGAATTGGCGTGGAGACAGGACGTCAGGCGCCGCCCTCTCCATCTGGTAGAATTACCACACATTTACCACCTGCTCCAGGCGCGTTAAATTTCTGACATCATGTGGTTTATTGATGATACATATATTTATATGTGAATGTAAACCTGAATATATTCACATGTTTACGTGGAATTATTGATTAATTTAATTGGTATGTTGATTGATCAATTTATTCATTTATTCAAATTGTACATTGCATGTGTGAAAGTGTATAAATTTTTTATTCATTCAATTTTTTTTTTCGCTTTTTTCCTTTTTTTTCTCTCTCCCACTTTTGATTAATCGATACTTGCGTATGTAGCATAATTAGCTACGCCACAGCGATTTTTATTTTTTGCCAATCGCATGTAGCCATTCTCACCCCAATTGTTGCCCCACCAATTTTTAATGATCCATTCGTTCGGTGTGTAACCGACAATAAGCATCGCATGATTTGCTTTATTCGAAGTGCACATTGGATCGTCATAAATGCCTTTGCTGTAATGATTAAAAGTTGAAAGTTTAAATTAATTAATTTGTTAATAATTGCAAGGAGTGTTGATGAATTGTGATTGAATTGATTTTTATTTGGAAGTTTGAATTTCAATAAAATTCTGAATTGTATTCTGGATTTTGTGTGAACAAAATGTGTGTTGTGAAGTGAAAAGGTTTTGGCTTGTACAACTCTCTCATCTTTTCAATTCAATCGCATCGCTTTTCATATTTACAAACTGTGCAAGTCGTTGATCGTTAAATGCAAAATCATTCCTGTGGCCACGACCTTTAAAGTGGTATAAATCAAGGGACATTTGTGCGAAGGCAAATAATTTATGCGAGTGAATGAGAAAAGTGTTTTTCTATATATGTAGATGTTGGAGTAGAGAAAGAGAATTCCAACTGATAATTCTTTGGTGTGAATGCCGAGCCCGTTTGCTCTGTGCGCGATGGTGCGAGAGAAGAATTGTGTCGATTCGATTTGGAATCGATTTTCATGATAATAATAATGATAGAGACGAAAAAAAGTTGTTGAATAGAGTGGAATGAAAAAGTGTGGATAAAATTTTAATCCAATTGGAAATAATTGGATGAGTCATGCGTCGAATCACTTGATGGAATTGAATTATTTCTGTTTGTATTGATATCGAAGAATATTCCAATAATTTGACATTCATCATTTTTATTATTTTTATTTCATCGCTGATTTATTTCCATCATAAAAATCTGTTTGGAATTTATTGTTATATCGATCGAAGAGGAAAAAGAGTGAAAGAATTATTCAGAAATCCGTCAGTAATTTGCTATAAAAAAAAGGAAATATAAAAATGTGGAGAAGAATGAAAAAGTGTTGTATTGTTCAACAAAAATATTCGGCAATGAAAAGAAATGAATGACACTGATAGTTACTGATAAAGTTGAAATGTCCGGGGACTGGCATTTATTGATATTGCTATAGGTCCAATTGTTGCTACAGCAGCTTCCAATGCCCGTTCATCTTGAGCTGGTAAAATATTCCACGAAGTGATATTAACGACGCTCAAGTTCTCGCGAAATCTGCATCGGCCTTCCTGTCCATGAAAATTAATATTCATTTAAATGAAGTCGAATTAATTCATCACCGATGAATAAAACAATTTGATTATTATGTTAATCAATCGTTTTTCTTTACTCAATAGTTATGAAGTCAAATAGTGTTCTTCAATGAATTGATAATATTTATTTGATCATGGATGAAAAAAATAATTGAGATGGAAAAAAGATTTACTTTTGCATCGTAAGGGTAGTCGTGATCTTTCATAATCCCTCGATATTTTTCTAGATATTTGAATGTATTTTTTAATGAACCTCCAACACATCCTAAATTCCCATGAGGTCTGCTACAATCGACTAACTGTTGAGCACTTAATGGAATAATTCTCTGAGTTCTTCTAAACAATTGGCCTTGTACACACAGAGCAATTGACTGAGCATAACAGCTCCCACACGATTTTTGATCAATTGCTTTAGTGTCAAATCCCATCTTTCGCCAATCGATATATTTTGGTAGTATTCGTGGATCATGAAGGACTGAACCCACAATTGCCGACTCGTCCGCGCAATTTTTTTTTCGGATACTTGGCATGAGTCGTACCTGTATAACGTCGGATGTGAATGAAAAAGAAAATGAATTGAATGGAGATTGGTATCCTTCTTTTTTTATGAAATATTGAATTGGGAAAAACAAATTTTGTGTACCATCAATCTCAAATATTCTCGATTGGTCAAATCTGCTAGCTCATTGTCTCTGAGCAAATATGTGTAGTGACCTGCCTCAGCCACCAGATTGTGCTCGTAAATTTTCAATAAATTAGTCTCCCAAGCTGCTCGTCTTGCTGGCTCCTCCCCACACGTGTACGTCTTGTTAAACTTGATCTGACAAATTAACAGAACATCACATGAATAATAGAGAATTTTTGTACACCTCCCCTTCAGATATTTCTGATAAATATCAATTTTTATTTCAATTTGTCTTTTTTACTTTATACAACATCCAGTTTATATCCAAATGTTGAGAAAAACTCTTTGGTAATTTTTTAATTTTGCCAAAAAGTGATAACCTGTCGTCAGAGACACAAATTAAAGGGCAAAAACACAAAAATATTATAAAAATAATCTTTGGTATTCGTATGATGACACTCATTGTTCGTTACAACCGATTTTAATGCTTCGCGTGTCACAGTTGTACTGACATGATGCCTCACATGAATACAAAATTCTGATCATGTCATCAAAAAAAGGATAAAAAAAGAATAACAAAAATTATGTATACCAATCAATAAATGACGAACAAACAGTTTGGTTCATTGAATTTTAAACAAAATTATGACACACTGTTGTGTAAAAATAAATTAATCACAATATGTGAATTCACCGGTTGAGTAATGTGATTATAAATATGCTGCATATCAAAACTTTACAAAAAAATAAAACAATTTATTCTCTTTGTCAATAAATAATCGAATCCACACAATTTCAGTGTTTGGAATTTCCTTTCATTTTACTTTAACAAATTTCGCATCATGAAGTTATAATTAACGATTTTACATAACTATTTGAGTATTTAAACAAAGAATAATCATGGAAATCAATTGTGGAATCTTCAAATTCATGATTAAAATCCCAATTCAATCATCAGAATAACAAATTAAACCAGAAACTATTTCCAAATATCTTCATTGGAAATTGATATAATTCAGCATAGTAAATTCAAGTCGATAATGAGAAGTCAATTGTTGGTTTGATGGCATCTGAAATGTGATTGAAAAATAATTGAATTAATCAGTGTTCAAATTCAAGTCGTTCATATTTATACATATGTACAAGCATTATCTACATATATAACAGATGCGAAATCAATACACGGGGCTTTGTTATATATCTAAGAAATTGAATTCTCTCTAGAGAGTTACGGGATATAGAGCATACATAGCATCCACTACTACCTTGCCTAACTCAATTTATGTCGCACTGATGCCAGGTGGCTTATGGTAGACTAACCGTAGTCGGCCTCTTCCAGTTGCTGCCATTAGATCATTAGATCGCTGGAGCAAAAGCTCGAGCGTCCAAGTTCAGATCAAGTTTATACTTGATCGATTTCTCCATGCGTTGCACTTAGTCAATATCAAATGAGTCCACACATCCTATACATACACTCGTGTATATGTCGAATTGTTTGCATGAAACAACACATGCTTGTGACTAATAGCTAAAACTCGAATTCAATCAGCTGTATAATGCGTATGGCAATTATTTGCTTATATTAAATGCATCTGGATTATTGCAGTGGTGATGATATCCATTGGAGATTCAATGATAATTAAACGCAAATAAATCGATGTTGTATGATGAAGTTTGTTGTTAATTTGTTTCTGTCTTTTGATACATAAATTAGCAAATTATTTTTGCGACTCTTTGCATTTTTTTTTAATTATCTTAACAGTCGGACTGGAGAATATTTTTTGATAATTAATTGTTGTATCGTGTGAGAGGGGAATTGTCAAGAATTGTTTCTTGGTATTTTAGTAGGGTTGAAATATGATTCGTTGAATAAATCATATGTGGGAATGTATATTTCATTTTGAATATCACGAAGTTAATCCCGGTTCAAGATCTTGAGTAGAGATCCGTGTTTTGGTCACTGGGATTTTCCTACATCGAACCCAAACTCGTTCATAATATTTAAATTACTTAATAATATTATTCATCCATTATATTTGATCAGGATCTTTTCCTAAGGTTGTTTCTATTCTCTATCTCCTCAATTCAATAATTCCACATGGCATTAGATGAATCATGATCATTTCAAATATGAACATGCCACCATGATATTTTAATCTTGAATAATATCTCACACTGAAAATGAAATTTATTCATTCACTTTGGTACCGAGTTCTGTGAAAGTTTTTATATGAAAAAAAAAAAATTCATCTCAGCTTTTATCAATTCAATAACCACATTCTGTACGTACATTCGAGAAATTTCAACTCTTCCATCTTTTAGTTGATTCAATATCAATATTGGTCCATTTTAACTGTTTTATCTCCTGCACTTTGTACACCTGAGTTATTCAATATCTCATCACATAATATCTCCAAAAAAATAGCAGGTAATTTCACCTTGACCTTGAGAATTAAAAGCAAAGCGAGATATCAAAATAGTCTTGAAATTTTTTTATTACAACCAATGCGCTTAATCGTCAGACATTCTTGGATTCACAGTAACGGTTTCCCTTATAAAAAAAAACAGGTTTCCATTCTTGTAAATGATCATTTATACTTTTCCTCGGCCTAATTTCAATATAATTAACACATTTGAATATCAGATAGACATACAAACACAAATACCAACTTGAATATTACCATTATTGTGTAAATAATTCTTAAAAGATTCAAGAGATGGCATTACAAGTCGCAGTGATCCACGTCGACATGGATCGAAGTGAGAGCTGGTCACGCGGGTTCTCTTTATTGCCACACACAACTTTTATATTATCAATCCAACAGAACTGACGTTAGTATGTATTAGCGCGCCTCGCGCAAGTTTAGTGTGTAATTCATTCCGTCAAATGAGTATAATAAAATGGCAGGGGCCAATGATGCGTCGTGTTGCGCGGGTATATTTGATCGTCGCGCTGTCAAGTATTCCACACGTTTCTTCTTCATATTAATTCCAAAGTGTCGTTGTCGTCAGTTTTATTCTATGTATATTACGAATGATAGCTCTGGTCAGTGTCAGTCTGTGTGAAACGTTGCAATCATTCTCCACGCGGATCGCGAGTGCGCCCTCACGACAAATTGAAACGCAAGAGAATTTTCTCTCACTGGTTTCAAATAGATATTGCAGGTTCATTGTGAATTTATCATTAATATTGGATATTGTTTTGTATGTTTTAGTATTTACTTCAGTGGAAAGTGTAAAAGTGAAGTTGCGTTATTTAATACGTTGCGATTTGCCATATCTCGATGGAGCTTATCACTAAATTTTAATGAATGATTTTTTTTTACCATTTTATATCTGATTGATCTTTATGCGAACGTTAGAATTTTTTTTTCTTCCTTGACTGAGTTGAAATTATTCTTCTACACAACTATGTAAATATCTTCATTTTTATTTGCAGATAAATTCTAGTTTTTCACTCTCATAAATTGATAGTGATGTACTACTCGTCTGAATTTACGAACAGTTATAATGTCGATTTTATATTGGCATTATTTTCCGCAATTCCCAAGGGATAGCGGATAATTTCCTTTGATTAATCTTCATTCCTCCATCTCTTGGCTGTGAGTGGATAGTCGCGTTGTATCGTTCGAGTGCGTCAAACGTGTCCATGAAGCACATCATGAGAAGTGATAATTCAATAATTCAACATTAATAAAATGAAAAGAGAAAATTGAAGGCTAAAATTATAATAGTTGTAGTTCAAGTTATTTTTTTTTGTGAATTTATTGAACGAAATAATTAGAAATGGATGAATCTGGGATCGATATGGGATTCGATCTCGCAGCGCTCACAGACGCAGACAATTTTGATATTGAATACAGCGATTTTGATCAAGCATTGTCAATGCTATCAACATCACAGGATTTTATGTATTATGAATTGAAAAGTCGAGCACCAAATACCTGCAGGTGTGTATATGAAAATGACTAACAACATTCCGATTATTGATAAGATTAAAAATTCCATACGAACTAACTGAAATAAATGTGGGAAAATATAATTCATGAGGAAGAATCGATTAAAAATTTGTTGAAAATTTTTGGAAACTTTCCAGATGTGACAAATGTAGTTAAATTAATGTTAGTTCACGTGTCCTCCAGCTACCCGATAAGAAACTCTGTTATCAATGTATCGGTGTTTACATTTCTTTTGTAAATTATACACTGTAGCTTTAATTCAACAGTCCACCAATTTTTCCTTTTCTCTTTTCACCCATTAGTTATTAATTTTTTCTTCGTTACTTGTTCATCATAAACTTACATGCCAGTTCTGCAGACAATAATTCCGTTTCACCGACCTTTTGAGAACGTAGTTTAAGTGGAACACGACAATTCTCGTTTATGTTTGTGTGCTAGAAAGTAAGAGCGATGAGTGCACTTGAAGTGAAAGGAAGTGTGCATCCCGCACATGCATTTTACTCTGCAATCATCGCAATCCATTCTCCTTTCTGTTGGATATTGTTTTTCTTGTATTAATGATATATAGATATGGCAATATTTATATTGTACAGTCATCATTGGATTATAATTCTCTCGTTTTTTCTTTTGACCGATAACGTGTGAAGATTGAGATTACAAATTTTTTTTTGTACTCTATGACCATTTGTCAATGGCACGCTAATTGTTTTTAGCACGAGCAATTCACGCCATTGACAAGTGCCACGACAAGTGCAATTGTTTTCGTACAAATAGTTGTCTCCTTTTTTTTTTCTCATCTATACAAGGACGTGCACGTGTGTGCTATATGATTTGCGCTATTCAAACATTGATCGCGAATACAAAAAAATTTAAATAGTAATGATGATAATGTAAATTCTGTGTGAGATAAAGACTTAATGAGATTTGATATGTTGTCTGGGAATGCAATGTGTGGTGAGAGAAAAAAAAATTTCTTGATGTTTTTAATTACAAAAGATTATCGATATCTCGTTACGAGGAACGCATTTAGAATTCCAGAAATTCTCTAATCCTTTATCGAGCTTCAATAAAATTTTCACTAGATTTTTTACCGCGATTAAAATATATTTCTACGATGATCATAACGATTCATAATATTGGAGATTAATCCAAAATCAATTTTTTACAATTACAAAAGCATTTCACTGTGGTTTACTTTACCATTTATCTTCACAACCATCATTTTGTGTATAAAACGTACAAATTATATTACACTTTTATCATCAACGACGGTGGTGCTTGCGTATGAAAAAAATGACGAGAAAAAAAAAGTCATACCAATAAAAATAACCACAATAATAATTTAAGAGAACAATAAATAAAAATAATTTCTCCCCCTCTCAGAATAAAGATTTCAAACAGTACACTTCGTATGACTACCAAACATGAAAAAATGATCGTGTCCAATTACAATAATAGAGATAGAAATTTCTTTATGACTCAATCAAAATTCATATCAGTCACACAATAACGACACTAAACACATCAAAAATAAAATAGAAAAGAAAATAATCGTGTCAATCACGTCTATTCACTCATTCACCCAATCATGAAATAATTTCCACAATTATTTCAAATTTCAGTGAAACGCTACATTCCAATAAAAAAAAAATCCCAGAAAGAAAGTTCATCAGAAAATTAAAATTATAAATTCTTCCTGTAATAAAAATTCTCCGAATAAAATCCACAGTGATTTCTTATTTGATCATATTACGAGATTGTAACGTAGTGAGTTCTCTTTGATAGGAATATAAACGCAACAATTCAACAACACGTACATAAATGGTTATAGCTTTAACTGATGGGTTATACTCCATTCAACACGATCCATATTGCTATGAGTGGAGCAAAATATTGTACACGCGTACATATTATATATATATAT
>JABMBR010002310.1:0-29330 GCA_018881525.1 Meteorus sp. PSUC_FEM 10030008
ATATTAGAAATTATATAGATATATGAATATATATATATAAGCATTAGAAAATTGTAGTTGAACCAAATCGTTCTTTGCCTACGCATCCGATGCTTGTACTATATTGTCGTATATAATATATTGATATTGCAATCTCGATAATCACTCAGTATCATCGTCTAAAAAAAAAACGAGAACAAAATCTGATAGTAGCAAAATTTACGTGTACGTAATACTCATGACAAATGCAGATATACATTAGCCCATATAAAATTATATATGAAATCATAGTTGTACAGTATGAATGCGCATGAATGTATGATCAATTGAATGCTTCAATACTGCCAAGATATCGCAGAAGGAATCATTCTGTTTTGCGGTAACAAATGAATAATTTGCCAGCAACTATTTGCACATTGTCATGGTCATTATTGCACTGTTACGAAACAAGAATGCGGAATCAAACATAACATAAAATTATTGAAATATTATCAGTTAACAAACATCATTTAATACATGAAACGAGAAAGAAATTAGTATAAATATAGAGCTAATTTATGAATGACGTAGTAGGAACAATAGAGAGAAAAACGAATGTCTTGTAGAAATACTGATGGATGAAACGCGACAAGGCATGTGCCAACAATTTTGATTATAAGTTTTTTCCTCCCCTAAGAGAACTTTTCCATATTGTGTGTGATTAGATCCACGTTATTATGCGTACGTATACAAAAAAAATATGTATGTATGCATATGTATATATCTAATAGTATTGAATATGGAAGAAACATATGAAGAAATATAAATAGAGAGAAACAAATCACAAATAAAATTATTTAGATTCTAGTCAGCATACTGTTTGTGAAATGACACACGCTTAGCACCGTAATATTCATTGTCTGGTCCATTATTGATGAATATGCAATAATGACAAACACGAACAACACAATACAAATGATATCTTTGAGTGTATGAATAATTGAAATGTAAAAAATAAC
This sequence comes from Meteorus sp. PSUC_FEM 10030008, assembly GCA_018881525.1. NCBI lineage: Eukaryota > Metazoa > Arthropoda > Insecta > Hymenoptera > Braconidae > Meteorus > Meteorus sp. PSUC_FEM 10030008. Next base: position 978 of record JABMBR010002310.1, read on the forward strand.
ACGGCGATAAAAATAATGAGAGAGGAAAAAATAAGTAATAGTGAATAATTGTTAGTAATAATGCAAGACGAGTTATAGATAATGATATGCAAAAACACCAATGGCACATTTTCGCACACACAATCAGTTTCAAAGATTTTCCTCTTCCAACCTGCCCCGTTCTCTTCATTCCCATAATTTACAACCGCCACTTCTATTGAATTTCATACAGTATCTCGTTGACCAATTAAATCATTAAGCTAGCATAAAACCGGACAACTCGTCGCAAGATAAGCAAAACAATGAGAAAGCAACAATTCTATCCAGACAATTTTACCGAATTAAAAAATGGAGAAGAAATTAATAATAAAAGAGAAGCCTAACACAAATAATTCTATTGAATGATAAATTCTATTTATACTTCAGAATTTTTTTCACTTCGATGATTATATAAGTGTGTCATTTCCTAGTTTCTCTATTATCATAATTTTTATTATTCATCTTCATTTTCTTCCTTCCTGTCATTTCAAGAAAATTTATTGCGGACGAGCATTTCATTTTTGGAATTTTTTATACAATGAATTTTTGTAACATGCTATGACGACATACGAATTTTCATCTCATTGATGCAAAAGTGAATTTATGTATTGCTCCATTTGTGGGTGAAGATGAAGTAAAAATATTTGCTACCATTAATCAGGCGAAAATCATCACCGAAGTTGATTATAATTTTCCATCTGTTGGTTCACATCAACAGTTATGTTTCACGTCATTCCAAGCAGTATTTGTAAATAACCATTGTAAATATCGTAAGCATCTAAAAAGTCTAACGGATATCTTAATATTAAATAATATAAATATGAATGATTTATAATGGAATATTTCATGTGCGATTTAAATAAATATTAGAATGCCATTAACTGGTCAACAGATGTACATGACGTGTATTAATATATATGAATGTTGCAAAAGTGACTCGTATATGCGTATATATATAATCCAATGACTTTTAATGTTGAATCAATCAAAGTCTCCCCCTTCACTCACTCCTAACTCACAGAAAATAAAATGAACGACAGATTTTGTGAACTGTCCATCTAAATAAACTTGAAATAGAGATAGATGAGAATTACCGGGTGAAAATAGATTTTAAAACAATCAATTAAAAAAATATTCATTTATTTTACATATACAGCTCAGTAATATTCATTATTCGAATAGTAAACAATCAATTTCGATTTGTTCTGTATTTAATTGCGACATTATCATTAATTTTACTTTTACTTTTCTTTTCATTTTCGTTTTCATCACTTGAATAATATATTTAAGTCTTGAACATTTAGAACAATTAGACAGTGATCGTGAAGTCCTTTGGTGACTTTGACAGTGAATTTGAGATAGGTCCCGAACGTTTTCGTTGAAGTTTTAATTTCATATCAATATCACATTCCGCCTCGCTTGTTTCATGGGCGTCCATAAATCCTGTAGGTGGTTTCAGTTCAAACGTTGACAATTCACTACCCCAGTCTTCGCTTGTATTATCACGAGTTCGAAACCGTGGTGTTCGTTGATAATTGCGTGTTACTTGTGACGAATCGTTCAATAAACAGAGAGATTCGACAGATCGACGTGATGCTGTATCTTTATGTCGATCCGCTGATGAATTTGAACGCACGACAATTGCTGAATGATTTGGCGAAGGTGTTGCCGAATATGATCGCATACCTGAATCCGATGTTTTTGGCGATGGTCGAACGATATTTTGAATACGAGATGATACAATTGGTGGATCAGGTGTAATTCCACGAGTCCTTCAACAACAATTCAGATAAAAAATTTTTATCGATTGGATATATGAATTATTGCATTTACCTCTGCTTATCTGATCTCGGGAATGTTTTTCTTTCAGAAATTGGTGACGGCTCGGTTGATGTACTTGATTCGTGCGTGTGGTACAACACATCTAAAAATTTACGAAATTGAAATATCAATACATCATAAACTAGGAATCCCAGGTAGTTCGTAGGCAATCATCGATGAATTATGAATTGCACATGATAAGAAAAAATTGAATACTAACTTACTATGATGAACCGGCCTTGGGAATATGGCTAGTCGCTGATCATTCCGACCGCGTTGCGATCCTGAGTTTGGTCCCGGTGAACGTGCCAATATCGACGCGGGTGCTGAGTCGTCAAGGTGATTAGACGATTCGGTTCTACTGCTCGTACCAACTTCAGTGTCGCTGTCCGATCCTAACGTGTCATATTCCTCAGACTCAGATTTGAATGACTTCGATTTACGACGTGATCTACCGCGCACCTTCGTATATTGATCAGCATCACACTAGATGAAGAAGAAATGATTGAGTAAATTAGTAATAAGGGTTCATTCTTGAATAGACGACACACCCATGTCTGAGAAACGTATTTCTTCTCAATCAAACATCAGACCTCATTCCATTGTTCAAATAATCCCGTATAGACTCCAAGATATAACAGAAGACATAATAATCGAAAATACTTGCTTTATGTGATAATAAGAATATATATCAATATATCACACCTGAGCTCCTTGGAGCATTGTCTCACTGCGCTCGTAAAAATATGCCTGTCTTATTGGATTCGCAGAGAGGTTTTCTTGCTCCGGAAGGTGAAACGTAGCATATGGATAAATGTCTTCAGAGTACTCTGGTATACGTTCCAATGCGCTTACTTCACGACATGGTGATTGTTGACCTGGTTTACGAACAGTCGCATAATATTGCTCCCTCTGTTCCATATTGTGTTTATTATCCAATGCAGCTTGGGTTTGTGAATTTGGATCACTCGAACCCCTGCCTCTGAGAGAATCTGGAACAATGTGGAAAAAAAAACATATCTTTTCTCTCAAATCTTCTTACCGAAATAGTTCAAATCCGTAACTTTCATTGTAACATATTCTTTTTTTTCCGGGAAATAATAAAGTCCCTCAAATTCCCAAGATAAAACTACTCACGTGTTCGTAAACAGAAACAAACTCCAATCACAACTAAAATTACAGCAACAATGGATATCACGCTTGGTGCAAGTACTTGGGCATCGAGATAAACCGATGTCATTTCAATTTCTTGTGTGGGACCCTTATGAACTCTCGTCACGCCACTGGGATTTGTAGTACTGAACAAATACTCAGCTTGAGTTGATCCAGCATTGTTGTACGCAGTGATTCGCAATTCGTAGCTAGTTCCACTTTCCAAATTGACTATTGGAAATCGCGATTGCGGTGGAACATTATTGGAAACTATAAAAGAAAAAAAACCTCGTACGTATATTAAAATGGTAAATAATATTGTCAGGGTCTATGGGAACGATTTTCAAATATCATCCAATTCAACGCTGATCGAAAGCTGTATTTCTTCAATTCATTCCTGTGTACAATCACTAAAAAAAGTCTAAAAACAAAATTGACTCGCTGAGTTAATCCAATGCAAATATTCAACCGAATTGAATGACTTCCCATGTTGCACCCAAATTATCTGAATCCACATCACTGGTGGGATTGAATTTCTTCCCATTATTATATAATATTTACCCAATAGCCAATCTCCAGGCAATCTTCTATACTCGACAACAAAATATAAAAGTGGACAGCCACCATCTTGCCACGTTGATAATTCTAACGTGACTGAAGTCATATTTGTTCGAATTAGATGTTTTTTCGTAGGTGATATTGGTTTAGAACCTTTCGTTCTCGCATTTTCCATTTTGCTTGCACTTCCACTTCCAATATGATTGAACGCCGCAAGGGTAAATTGATATTTGGTACCGCATTGTAATCCTCCGAGTAAATGCGTACTTGCTCGTCTATCCAACATAACTTCCTCCCATTCAGCAAATTCCTTGCGATAAGCCAATACAAATCCCTTAATAGGCGCACCACCATTATCTCCTTGTTTCCATTGTAGCTGTACTGCGTCCGTTGTCGTTCCGGTTGCAAGAAGCGTTGGCGGTGTCGGTGGTACTATACATAAAGTTCCTCAATTAAAACTTATGCCAGTTATTAGACAAGAATATCAAGCAGTTACATATATCAAAACAAAAGATCCAATGGTTAACTGAGGCTATTCGTTGAACTACAGGTGGAGAATTTCCTGCATCTGACATTGTTCTTTTTTTTTCGCTTTCATTTCTGCAGCCAGGAAGTTCTGGCAGATTTGATAAAATGACAGAATGTAATGAAGATCATTCCAAGTGGTCTGCAATTCTCAACAAAATTGATAGTTATGATACCTTGTACTTGCAAACTGTACACAATTTCATCAAAGCCCAATGAATTCTTGACGTGACATGAGTAGTTCCCTTCTTGATTCCTCTGAACATTTCGCAATATCAAAGTATGGTCCGGCCCAATATCCAATCTATAACCGAAATGTTGTGATGTTACAAACATTTTCCACTGCACTACCTAGAACTTACCTCTGATGTTTCTGCAGTTTAACATCACCGAGACGCCATTCAACTGTTGGCGGTGGAACACCAACCGTCATGCAAGGAAGCTTCACATCCACTCGCCATGGGGTCACAATTGGCACGCCAAATGAAACGATCGCAGCTGGAGCTGAGCAGATAGAAAGTTCAACGAAATGTTACAATAATGATACTAGTAAAAATGGAGATAGTGATAGATAGACATACTCGCAATGTTGCTTCATCGTTCTCTCTGCATCCCTACTCAAATTATTTGATCGTGTATATTTAACTAATTAGGAAACCATTTCATTCGCCGGAACAAATTTTGAATTTTGAACTGTATTCATGCGATAAATTAGTTCGTTATGAGTAGAGCGAATTTAGAGAACGGAAAAAAATGGAAAACAATGAAGAAGCAGAATTACACAACCATTTACAGAGGTTGATGAATTATAATGCACTCTAGATGTATTTATAACAAAAATATAACACAGACTCCAACCATCGGTCTAAAGTTCAGTGTACTCTTATAACAAGAGGAAATTACATTCTTATAAGTTTAAACGTTCCTTCGCCGTATCAACTTGGTCGAGGGAACTAATTATTCTTCTTGTTTCTTCGTCCTCCACTCCGCCATTGCTTCATCTTCAACGTCTCCTTGAGAGCGTTGACTTGGCCAACATAGTTGAGGTTTAATTTTATTTTCACCTTTTCTTACTCCATCATGAAGTTACCTTATCAATGGAACACGTTGTTCAACACATTCAAACATCACTTCGATATGAATCACAATTTTCAAACATTTCACAAATTAATTAGCCCGAGAATGGATGGAAATAGAATTTTATTAATTGAATATTAGCTTTCTACCTCATTAAACAAATTCTGTAGAGCGGAGTGGAGGATGAATGGTTAATCGAATATTCCTTCTCTGTCTCTCACCAATCAAGAAGACAAGAGATAAAGCATTCAATTATCAACACCACAATGTTGATATCTAAAGGAAAATGACACGAACAGAATATTTGAAATAACCGCGGTCATCTACACCTCATATATCTTTCAACAATCAGCTTTTCCGACAATTTTCAAGGTAAGAATCCAATCGGAAATATGTTCTGAAAATTCTAGTCACCAATTTAAAAAATTGCATAAGTTATGGAAGTTTGAAAGCATAGCAAGCGAACGAACTTCGAATGCGTTTTTCTCAACAGAACGTTCTTTAACTTCGTGTACAAAGTATTCCTGAAAGTTATGATTGAATTGTCTCACAATCTCATACAAATATGAAGTATGTCTGCTTTTACCATCATCCACGACATTGCAATTTATAAAACTTAAATTTTCCCCACAACACGCCCCTCATATTTACAGGGAAGGTATCGTTTTTCATTGTGGATCGAAATAGAGAACGAACTCCTGAATGTCTTTATAATGTGACGAATGAATACATGAATTAAAAACATAAATATGTATAAGACTTTTTCTTTTTTACAGACCAGTAGAACTTGGCTGGAGTTTGATGACTGGTGTACTAGGACCCTCGCCCACTTTTGTCGACGCAGTGACCCATGACTCGTAAGATTCACGTGGCTTCAACCCCGTTGCTTCATAGTGCAAACTTTCCGCCGACAAAAAGTCTTTAATGATCTTCACTTCTTGGCCCTGATCCAACGCTCGAATATAAATGGTATACTTTGTGACAATGCCATTGGGTCGTTTTGGTGGTAACCATGATATCACAACGACATTTTCAGCTGTAGGAATTGCTTTAACACGCTCAGGTACATCAGGAACTGAATATTGACATAAGACACAAGATACATTTCAATATTATATATTTATTTTAGACGAGTTTTCATTCAAATATTAGTTCAATAGCCTGAAGCTTCTGATGGTGGAGAATTCACTAACCCGTTTCCTCAGTGGTGCATGAAATAGGTGTACTACTAACACCCTCACCAGCACGTGTATAAGCCAAAACTTGTACTGTATAGTTAGTATAAGGTCGAAGATCATGCAAAACAGTACTGAGCGCTTGTGTAATTTTCGTATCTCTTGAACTGTGAATTCCTGTAGTTCCTTCATTAGTCGCTTCGTACAAAAGTTTGTAACCCTTGATTATACCGTGGACTTTGCTGGATGGCGGTGCTTTCCAGGTCACTTGGATATTTTGACCGGTCAAAGCGGTGCAAACGACATTTTGCGGTGGTGCACTTGGTACTGTGAGCAAGAAATTTCATATAAATGTTTCGGACGCCTCGAAATTACTCTGTTGTCCATATTTTTATGCACGGAGTTTGTTAGTTTGTTTGTTTGAAGAGAAATAACATTTTACAATGTGACTGTTCCATTTTTTTTTCAACATACGGCTGTGGATTCTCCGGGGCGTCGAATTAATTTCTGTGTTGTGTGTTTACGTCAGTGTAATTAATTCAACTATACACCGTGTACCCCTAGGTGTATATTCGTATATATGTACGAACACATATATATTCATATCTATGTTGATGTTTATTCACTCACCAGCCTCGAGGGTTTGTGTTATAACGGGGTCAGAGCCGGGCCCATCTCCTTTGCTGTTGAACGCTTTCACCACAATACTGTATTCGGTGAATTTCCGCAGACCAGTTAAACGATATTCGTACGATCCATCACCATTGCCGGTGATACCCACGCGGGTTATGTTCACAGTTTGTTCATCATCCCTGCAATTATGAATAAACAATTTTGCAATGCAAATTACTCTTGTCAATTGAATTTGAGTGAAAGGATCGAGATGAGTAATGGAGTATAAATATAAAAAATTGAGGCTCTAGAGGTGATAAATTGAAAAATGAATTCAATTGATCACCTCAGTATCGTTGAAGTGATGGTATATCCTAAAAGTTCACCATTCCACAATGATCGATCGGGTGGTTGCCAAGTAATCTTGAGCTGTTGTGGACCTAACGGTTCGACCGTGACCTGCCTTGGTGGGCCGCCGGGAATTTCGCCATCAGTCTGCACCTGAATTTTTATATTATTGATTCAAAAGTTCAATATCAAATGATAAAGTGACTACTCAGTGAAATGTCTGCATTAATGTATTAAGACACTCTTTTCGTAGATGATTCAATTAAGTTGGTACTGACATGAAGAATGTCACTTGGTGCTGATGTTCCAAGATGATTCTCTGCAAACACTCGAAAATGGTATGTGGTCGCCGGTTTGAGTTGGGCTACCAATGCGACAGCGTTGTCACCCGCTACCAGTTGTGTATTGTGATCATGCCACACATCTATTGATTCAGACAAAAAAACGTTTTCAGAATCACCGATTTGAATATAGAAATTCATAAAAAAAAAACCAATTACATTTCGTATCCAGATATATCACAAAACGGTCTCTATGTCGGAATATTTCAGTTGACATTGAGAATAGATCAAAGAAGGAATCGCCTCGCTATGCGAGCAGTTCAATGATTGTTACACGCTGAATATTTGAATTGAATTAAAAATGTAATTGGCTCATATTGCATTGATGCTATAAATACAACCACAACTATCCATTCACTGACAGCTCATACCTTCTGCTTCTTTATATTGAACAATATAATTGGTAATAGGCGAATCCGGATTGAGTGAATCTGAATCAGTGGATGGTGATGACCAAGACAATAAAATCGACCGACTTTTTTGTTCGGCTACGTGTAAATTACGTGGAAAATTTGGTGGTTCCTGTACAAGTAAATTAATGGAGGCTTTATCGACTCCATAAGCATTACTGGCAACGCACACATACTCGCCACGATCCTCGTGACCAGCTTTTGTTATCCGCAACTCCGATGTTAAACCTCGCGGCGTCGAATTATTCTCCAAAGCATATCTGAATCATCAATTGCATGCGTTCGAATTAATTGTGTGAATCAAAATCAGAATCATATTAATTGTATCGTCGAAAAGAACTTGGCGTTATTATATTCTCTCTTCATTATAATGAAACAAATTTCACTATTGATTTCATTCATGTTGTGATTAAATCGTTTACTGTGAGATTTGATAGTGATCATATCTGTGAACTGCCTACTTAAACAAACCTCAAATCGTAGATCGGTTCTATTCGTCCTGCACGATTGCGCCAAGCTATATCAAGCGGCGCATCGCCTTCGGCTTCGCAACGCAACACTGCAGTTTCACCTCTTCTCACGGATTCCTGTCGCCTCTTCACCTCCAAACGAGGTCCAGCTGTATAAAAATTATAAAGATGCTGATGAATCAATGAAGAAGTACATGAAATTTCTGTGAAAGTCAATATCATAATCACTCCCTTCTCATTAATTATCAAATTGATAATTTCGAAAACAATATTGATGTGAAAATGTAAAGTCATGTCTTTCTAGTACATGTAAACATGAATGAGTGGGTGGAATTTTTTCCCATGCATATTTGACAAGGCTACCACTACACTGCTGAATATTTTACCATGAACTGTTAAACGAATGAGTTTGCTGAGACCGGGACCGATGCCATTGCTACCCTGACACAAGTAAAATCCACCATGTTCTCTTGATACCTTGGGAATAACCAAGGACCCATTTCTAGAAACTCCTATACCCTCAGTACCACCATATCCCAGTTCGTGGTAGTCACCTGGTGTTTCACCTGCATACACAGAATAGATGAAGACGGGACTAGGAAAAAGTTTTTTTAAATTTCATTCGAATTGTTAGTGGCAACAGAACATACAATACATCCCAACATATATCGACTTTTCAATTAGGACCAGGGAATTGTTCGACACAATTGATAATGGTACGCAAAATTATATCCATTCCTTCTCAATGTGCAATTAAATTCTGTGCATAATAAATTCTATATTGTGACTTACAGTGATTTGCGAACTTGTCAATGAACTATTGAGGTGATTGAACGATGAAAAGTATGATGAATTCAATACAGAAATATCATTAACTCACATATAGGAAATGCGAGGGTTATACATTCATGAGATTCATGAAAAAAATGAACAGAATTTAAATTGGAATGAATTTCTTCAGAAATTATGGTATATTATGGAGGTTACATGAAAAGCCGTCTGTTAGACGAAACTAATTTTCTTCGTATGCCCTGTATAGAAGCTCATTTCGCGTTGAATGAAAGTGCTGAGAAAGCGACGATCAGCAAAATTCATGACGAATGGAATGGAGCATAGTCCCCCTCATCACCTCCACGACACTGTATGTATGAGTGTATGGATGGTGGGTTTATGGAGGTTGGGGGTGTGTATAGACGAAATGAGGAGAGAGAATGGCGGTGGTGCTCTCGACCCAACAATTCATTGTTCAAGTGAAAATACATCAAGCTACGAAATTCTCTAAAACCACGCAATCCTAAGCATCATGTACAGGGGTATATTATATACAAAAAATAATGAAAAATACTGTGTGCATAAGTTGTGGAAAGTGGAATGAACGTAGAATTATGGTTGAGAATATTGTAGGAGATGGGAAATTGAAAATGGAATTCTGCGATTTTATTTGACGACGATGCACGAATATGGAATCAGTGATAGCTCACCGATAGATTGTTTCCACGTCACAGTAGGAATCGGGAATCCTTCAGCTTGACAAGCCACGGAGACGGCATGACCTACAATGGCGTTTTGGTCGATAGGTTCCACGATCCATCGAGGTGGAACTAAAAATACGAATCTATTAAAATTTCACTTCTTTCTTATCGATTGCCTAATTTTGTGTTTAATTGTGTCAATCGACACGTATTCAGAAAAGAAATACGACAGTGAAAACGATATAAAAAAAAATTTGTGTTCATTATTTGTATTATTCATTATGTTACATTGCGTAGAAGTAATGGAAAATATTCAAATATTGTCATGATAGTGGAATGACATATTTTTATATATTATAAAGGTCTTATTTTTCAATTGATTAATCAAAATGATTTCCATAATGACTTTTGTTTTGATAATCTCGTAATAATTCGAATGAAAAATAAATGAGATAATGAAATCGAATGTTGTTATTTATGAATAATTGAAAATTCATGCACTTCTAAGATATGTTTTCAATTTTTATGTTACCTAACTACGCAAGAAATACGTACAACGTTAACGACTTGATAAAAAAGTGTCTACGAAAAAAAATATTTCATGAACTGACGATGTTCATTATAATATATTAATTGTTAATCTCGAATGATCGAATACGTACGTACACATTTGTGTTATGATTGATCAATTAAAATTATCATCGTCAGATCAAGCGTTATATTTATCACCAATCAACGAGTAATATCAAATTAGTTAATATAATCATGCTTGAAACAGTTAATGACACTCCTGCAATACAAAGTGCACAACGAAGTATCGTATAAAAATTTTCTACGATACGCTATGCCTACCGTAAAATTGCATAATGATATCTCCTCGATACAATAATTGATGTATTAATAAACATTGAATATCTTCAATAATATCAAAAAAGAAAATTTTTAAAATATAAATTTGAAAAATATTTCAATTTCCAGATATCGCACACCTAAATCAATTTTTAATTTGGTTTTTTCTGTTATTATATTTCTATTTACCCGCAAAATTAATTGATCCGGTAATTGAATTCCGCAGGGATTGTCATATACGCGACATTTGATTGCCAACGGGCACAATTTGCGCTTTGTATGTATCGAATAACGACTGTGAAAGGATCGAAGCACAGACAAAATATAAAATTGAATTTGGCCATATTATTTTCACCAAATACAATCACAATAATGTTGATTTAACGAATAACAACATCAAACATCTTCATATCTATCTGTTCACTGCCGAATTTATTGTTATTAGTGTTAATGTGACCATAAATTTGTTGATCGAAAAATCTCTGCACGTTCGATCAATAATAAGAATGAACAATTCATTTTCCAACTATCAAAAATTTTTACTTTGTCTTCTCACAACACACAAATAACACTCACAGTTCCTAGTTTCCAGAATTTTATGCGACACGCAAAAACATCCCTTTTCAAATTGCACAAGTGTTAATTGCATAGAGATATTCGAAACATTTCTGGGTTGGTTTCCCGTCAAAAGAGGAGAAACGAGATATTTCATTTCAATACACAGCCAGTTGAATACCCTCATTCCTCATCATAACTAAAATCACTCAACAACATTTGGAATGAAAACAACATCTCAACTGAATTAATTTCCTGCTATGAAAGGTATGATTGAGATGAAAAAAATTGAACAAGCATGCAGGAATTTATAATTCATGAAAAATTAATTCCTATCTTTTGAATTGAGAGGCTGGTTGGCTACCACTTATACACGATCGATGAAAGTGGTTGCTAATGACACGAAAATCATGAGATAACGGGTGGTCAGCGCAGGTGCATCGGTTCTCACTTGGTCATATGAATTTACGATATATCATTACCATCCTGCTCTGTGAATGTCACGTAAACTAATATTAATGAGACTTCACTCGCCCCCCTCACTTCAATCTCCTCGATAACTGCATCCATGTATGCACACCTATATTTAATGGTATGAAGTCTACTGTTATGCCGGATGGTGTGTGAGCTATGTAGTAGTTGAATATCGACACTCCATCGTTCAATGAATTTGATTAACACTTTGGTATTGATAGTGAGCATATGGAAACATTAAATGTACTCAATAACGAAATCATCATTCTCTTTCATCGTTTCAACATGAATGCACTTCAAATAATTCCGCCTGATTCGTTTATTTTATCCACAATGCAATTCTCAAAAAATGTTGACGAATCATTTTTACTAGAATGTCAGTTGAAACAGGATTACGATTTGCTCGTGAGTAACGCTACGATAAATTCTCGAACGGTCAGGTTGAATGGTTCACTACCTATAAACTATGATGAGAAATAAGAGGTGAATTCACCGCATAGCTTTTTTAGTTCATAAAGATTAATCCTCCAATTGCACACAGGTGTCTTTTCACAGTAGCACTTTATTCGAAGGAGTGAAGCTGTTCTCGAATCTTTGTTTCCTTTCTTTTAGTACTTTTTACACAATTCTTGACCTCGATGTCTTTTCTATTTTGGATAAAACTTATACTTATATCTCGAGAACTTCTGAATGCCAATTGTACCTCGAGTTTGAATATGTTTTTTACTTATTCGATGTTATTTCATGATGTTGAAACTTATAACGGTGAATTTCTTGCTATTTTTTTTCCAAAAATTTCACACTAAAAGTGACGAAATCCACCTGACAAGAATTCGCTTTTGCCATCAATACAAAGACTGACACAGTCTGCAATCGACGATTGCGAAATTGAAAGAAGAAGTTGTTTGACTGAAAAATGCGTACTTCGATCCCTTCAAGATGATGCAACAATTAATTCGTCTGTCGTTCTGAGGGAAAAAATTTAGTCTTAGTGCTAGATAAATTTATATGTTTAGTTATGGAATCTTTAGTTATGAAACACGACCAACCAACAACAGAGAGAGAAGCCGTGTGCTCGACGACACCGGCAACATTGCTGATTTGACACGTGTAGTTGCCAGTATGCTTTGCCGTGACACTATTAATGGTGAGGATGCTGGAAAATGCGGAATAGTCGCTTATTTGAATGTTGCTGGCTGTGTCCCTCATCACGTTATGTTCACCAGCGATACCACCGTCTTTGACATGAATTGGCTCGTCGTCCATCAGCCAAGTGATGTTGAAAGGCTGATCACCCTCACTCGTCGAGCACATTAACTGCGTCCTCATTCCCTCCATAACACCATTTTCGAAAAAAAATGGTGAAATCCGTGGCGGAACTACAAATGTAGTTTCATAACGGAGTAAAAGCCAATCAGCCATAATATTGACATATTTTTTTTCTCATTCATTCAATTTTTTTTTATCTTTTCTTCGTTGAAGAGATGTCACATAATACAAAGACAATGTTTCGAATTTCGGGGGGAGCGATACGCAAGAAAAAGTTTTGTATTTGATTTTCTCTTCATTAAACCGTCCTCCCTCTAAAAAAAAAAGAAAATTAATGTAAAAATAAATGATAACGAAACGAAATGAAGGAATAAATTGGAGAATAAATAAAATCTGAAATAGAAAAGTAAGAAATAAAAATAGCAAATACCAAATTATTCTTTTTCGTATTTCCATCTTTCACTTTTGTTACTTACCACTGATAAATTGTCAATTGTTACAACTATATTTTTGTATTCAGAGTAGCAAAAATAAATTAAATATCAAATTGTAAATTCAGTACCAACGTCAAATCATTATTAATATTTTCATGTTTATATTATCAATTGATACGGAACGAGACAGAATGACAATTAATATGTGTACGTATGTATACATACGATTAATTTGATGCATAAATGAAATACAATAACAGAGAAATGTTATCATAAAATGAAAAAATGGAGCTGCCGTTGCACCAGAATCAACTTCCGAAGTATCTAAACTTGAATTGTAACTTCAAAGTGTTGATAAATTTCCTATTGTCGTTTTCCACGAGAGTTCAGTTGCACTAATTTCTTGTTTCGGAATTGCAACTGGACATGAAAAATAAATGAGTGGAAAACAGAGGAAAACCAAATATTTTTATACCACTCTATAAAAATATCAAAACTGAACAAGAATGATCTATATATTAATTTTGAATAGCCACACAGTTGACATTGAATAAGCAACAATCCCCCATAGCTATGAATACCAATTTTACCATTCCGCGTATTATCGTTTATTTATTTATAAATATAGTGCGATAACGATCCAACGAATTTTCCTTTCACCGTAACGACAATACTGTGATAGTGTGTATACATTGTTGAATCAACTATGCGGCTTGTGTTTTGTTCCAGAGCAAATATTGCACTACATAATACAATTGGCTCTGGCATGTAAACTCTGAATACCATCACACACCATATCATATATATATATTTTAGTTGTGGAAAGCTCATCCACCGGTGTGGAATACTCGCACGTTCCACCATGCGGTGCAATTTGTATTTCATTATCTACAATGGTTCAGGTGCAAATAAATCGATCACCCGAAGACTTCCAGTCGTGATATCACACATAGCTCTGTTTAGTATTGTTGTCCCATATAAACAAATTTGATATCATCACCACGAACCGCCGCATTAATCGCAATCCACAAATATTATTCCTCGAGAATTCCTTTTTTTCTTTCACGCCTACCCCATTACCAGCAAAATTGTTCATGTAAATACAATTGGACTCTCACTAATAAACCGACTGCGTATCGCAATTGAAATGAAATAAAATCAGAGAAAATTATTTACAGATGAGCGGTTAAAAATTCACACATGGTCAATATCACGCCGTTATGCGATATTGAAGTGTGAGAAATTGATTATGCATGAGTTAACATATGCATCGTAGCAATTATTCTCAGTATCAACAATTGATTCGATTAATAACTGCAGCTGTACATGGAGAATAATTTTCTCAATGTATATATACACACACACACACATATTAGATGTGTCTCGTTCATACTTAGGAAAGTAAAAAAAAACAGTTAGATATCCAAATATACAACTCTCTCATGGAGAGCTTTCTACGGAAGTAAATATATATTTACGTAATTATTTAATTGATAATTTTACTTGATAACCCATATATATGTAAATATATATATAAAACAATTACAATACAATATCTAAAACAAGATGAACATATTGATATACGTACACATATATTAATACGTGTCATTTGTATCCAAATTTCAAATATATATAAATATTACGCCTACTTGAAAAATACTGCAGATAAATTTATATATTTAAATGACGATGACACGACGATGAATTCAATGTGCGAGAAAAAAATCAGTCAATAAATTGTTTAACCCAATAATAAATTACGCAACTCGACGTTTTTTTTCTTTTATTTGAAGGAGTATTAGTGTATGAGAGATGGAATGGGATCGCTGAAATAATTTTTCACTGTTTCAGTTAAAAGTCATTATGATTAGTGTATGTAGATGTAGAAGATGAACTTCATCAAGTTGCCCCATTTTATCCTTGATTGATCATCATCGCAACTGCAGATAAATGAAAAAATTCCAATTGGCCTGTGTCGATGTATAATAACCACATTTTCACCAATTTCGAGTAACAAAAAAAAAGATTATAGACACGATGTCATCTGCTATGAATCATCAAAATGTGGTAGGCGAAATTTTTCGTTATGTTTTGGGCAATATTAACAAAGTCCCGAGGTAACAGAAGACAAAAAGGAATTTGTGTTTTCATCGACCGTCCAATTCATATCGTTGCACATTTAGCATGTGTGAAATTAGTAGAATGCGGGTACAGTAAGACCCCCATTAGTGTCAAATTATTTTGAGATAATACGGTCGACAGCATTGTGGTAAGGGATGAACTGAAGTGTCGAGTTAATACCTGATGTGATACGTTGTTCCAGATGCGTGCAAGAGTTAGTCATTGTGAAGAAGTGATGGCGAAAGAGAAAGTGATAAAATACTGTATGTGTTTGTGTATTTGAAACGGAAGAGTGAATATAAAAAGAGAGCGAGTTTAAACGTGCATGATTAGCGTGCAGCTTTTTTTCGACAAACAAATACCATTTATAAATCGAGCGATCGCAAATATAAATAAGCGCGATTGAATCTGAATCGTATCACAATGACAAATGATGATGGAAATATTGAAAAATTAGACGATAACTTTGAATAGTTGAACAAAAGATTGGATCATCCATCGCCGTATTTCACTCGCAATTACCATTGTGACACGCCAAATTTCAAGTTGCCTGCCGTGCAATTATTGCAGTTAATTTAAATTTATACATACTCGAACAATATATACACGAGCGTTTAATTATATATTGTATAGGTATATATAAATAAAAAATACATAAAGAGTTTACATTAAGATAATATCAAGATGGAAAATATATACGCATTATGAAAGAGCGAATTTTGAAGAACGAATGCATGAAATGGAAAAATGAAAAATGTAACATTCAATTGGACGTTCGGACAATTGGCTTTGAAAATTTTGATAGTCCAATCCGAATACGTCGAATGGTGTGTGCAAATCGGAGGAATTTTATTTATTTTTTCATTTATTATTCTTTGGTTGACTTATTAGTGAATTGGTGTTGAAAATTATTAATTACAGACACCAACGGTTCGTTACCGTTGACAAGAAGCAGTGCAGAATGGGCGACGGTGGCAGCGCCATTGGTCACGCGACATGTATATGTACCATTGTGCATGGGTGCTATCGTACTAACGCTCAATGCGCTGTTAAATGCATCATATTGTCGTATGGTGATTGTATCTTCTAAGGATTGGGCCCGAATACGTGAACCGCTACCACCACGTGAGACACCAACTTTTCTTTGACCATTTGCATTTGTTTTCTTCGAATTTCCGCTACTGGTTGCAATAACTTCTCCATCATGTGCACCAATTGGCACAAGATCTTTCAGCCACGTGAATGTTAATGGCAGGTCGCCAGTCACAACAACGCACTGAATACTTGTACGATCGCCTACGTTTAAATCGCGAGCAAAATTGAAAGGCGTGATTTTAGGTGGCACTGAAAGAAACAATACAGAAATAGGTGGTGTGATGGTGTAGCATTCCTTGAGAAAAAAACATGAAATAAATGCTTTTCTCATCAACAATTCTTTCTTTTTTTTCTTTTCTTTCTGGAAGTGAAAGCGGTTTACACTGTAAAAAATCTGGTGGTGAAATTAATTTTTACAAAAAAATTTTTCAGAATGAATTTTATGCAGATGGGAATGTGATGTGTTGGAATGAAGTGTCGTTATTATGTGAGGGAACGAATCATGTTTTGGTTCGCTTTTGTATAAGCTCTGGTGTAATCATATTAAAAGAAAAAATAGGGGAGAAAGCATAACTGCTCACTTATGATCTCCCTATCGCTAAATCACTCTGTAAAGGAACAACGGATGTATAGAGAAATTATTCATTATTCATGAACGCTTTATTACAATCAATGGTTTAAAGATATGAACAAGAACATCCCTGAATGAATATTAACCGAGAGCGTGGCGCACATCGTACGTTTTTATCATCTCAATGAGCACAGTAAGTGATTTTATCACCATAAATATATGACATGAATTCGCCGCAGCGGCACGAAAAAAATTTTGCTCAATATTTTTAGCATCAGCTATCCAACTTTTTTCACAGTTTTCTCATTTACTACAGTAATCTATGAATAAACAGTGAAATTAACTTGACAAGTAACATTTTCCACATCCCAAATACCGAACATAGAGGAATTGATAAATAAATGAAGAACTTGATAGATATAACTGAAAATGCATTGGGTCAATTTCATAATCCAATGCACTAATTGAAATCAATTAGATGATATACACCACGAGTGGAAATGTGTGTTGTATTTATATGTGACATTACATCCACGAAAAAACAAAAACCATCTGCATCATTATATTATTCAAACTTCAACAGTCATATTGAAATAAATTGAATATCGCTATATTGCATAAAATTTCACGCCATAGATTTTTTACTGTGTAGCATATATTCATCAAAGGAAAGTATGTTTTCGTATATAGTAGAGACATTTCAAGAGAGTAGGCACTATAACTATACAGCTTCCACACATGGCTTGAGGGTTTTTTAATCAGTACAGTCACGAATATCCCGCACAATACTTCTGTATGTACATATGCGTCTGATAAAGCTACAAATGTTTGTACCACTTAGTAACAGTAGACTCCAAGTGGATTCTCATTTTACTACGTTATTTGTTGTATCTCCAATACAAAACGTAAAAAGTTCTCAAAACATCTTTGTGTTTTCCCACGTATTGTAACTCTAATCCAACAGTTTCATGAAAACAATATTCATTAAGCCTTTGAGACACCATAGAAATTTTATTCGTGCACATGAATTTATCAAAATCGGTATTGATTTATAGATTAATAAAATATTCAATCCATTCATGTACCATTGTGTAAATATATGAAACGATGTGAGTACATTCGCAAGGTCCTAAATGAGAAATATATGAAAAAATATTATGAACAACGAAAATATTCCACAGAAATTCAGAGTGTGAGCTTTCTGGTAGAATGTTGCAAGTACCATGCAAGATAGAGCAGAAATGTACACAATCTTTTTTATAGAGCATTGAATTTCACACGGAAAGGTCTGTCTGAACATATCTCTAAAATTCATAGTTCAGTCGCGGAATGTTGAATAATATTTGCGTATTACAAGCCCGCTCGATAACATCTCTGCATCTCTATCAACATTTTTTCTGATTATTTTTTGCTCATTCATTGGATTGAACTTACTAGGGGCGTTTCATCTTGTTAATCCTCATCATTAATTTCATTTCTTCCAGTATGAAAGTAATCTTTGAGTCAAAAAGCGTAATTGTTTGTACAAAGTTCAGATGAGAATAGAGATGATTTAAAAAAGTAGAACATCTTTGATTCCATCACAATGACGTTTACCACCGAGAAAAAATGTGACATCTTCCTGAATTAATTCTTTTTCTCTGGTAGAATTAATTTGTGACTCAGAAGTTTAATGAACATTTCATACATTAAATAAATCTTATTATAATTATTATGATTATCAGTACTGTGATATTATGTTTTGTTATATAACACAATAAATCAACGAAGTAAATCAGCGCATATACAGGACATTCGATTTGGCACAGTCTCAGGAGAAATTGCACTCTTTGCTATTATATATATTTGGCCGCATAACAGCGCTGCAGAAAGAATGTGAATGTATACATACGGAAGATGAATGCACAGGCTTGATGTTCATTTTCATTATACAAACAGCAGATCATTAATATAAAATATATTCCAATAAAATTGAACAAAATAAATTCGGAGTAATTCACCATCAATTAATATTTATTCTCATTTTCACCGTTATATATATTCGTATGTATAAAAAAATATAGCGAAGCGACGTGAAAATAATAAAACGAACGTTGGCAGTTCGAAGAATCGGAAAATGTATAAAAAAAAGTGGAAGCTAAAAACTCTACGCAGATGGTTTTGGCGTCTCGATGTAGGAAAATTTACACATAAATGAGATACCCACGAGCGCGCAAATATATAAATACGTATATAGATATATATGTTCGTGTCATTGACATACCAGTGGAGTGTATATGTGTACATATGTAATATCAGAGTGGTGAGCGAGCTCGTGCAGGACTGATGCATATGAGCAGTGCAGTGAGTTGCGGTTGGACCCTGTGCACCGGGTTATTTCCGTATGTTTAAGGGGTTTGTGTGCATTCATTTATTTAGTTATTTATTTATTTATTCTCTCATTTATTCATATCGATGCATATATAGATAGATATAGGTGGATATATGGGGAATAATAGTGTACTGATAGATGAAAATGACTTTTTTGAGTTACGTAAAGCGTTAAACGAATTTGTTTACTTGTTTGTATGTAATTAAATTTTCGTTATACAAATTTTTCGCTCCTCTGTTTTCATATGTTCGGTAGAATCGAAAATAAGCGCGTCGCAATTAGATGACGTTCAATTTTTTTATGAGTTCAACTTGATACGAATCGAAAGGAGACTGATACTCCAAAAAATATGACAAAACAAAATTGTGTTTGTCAATTATTCATGGGAATTGCTGCTCTAATATGATGAGGGAGTTTGGAAACTTCCATGGTTTCTCATTGTCAAAATATGTAAAATAAAACATCAGATACTTTCGGAGTTATTTTTCCACGACGAGAACGAGGTAAAGAATAATTTCAAGAGAAAAAAACCCGATGTTGGTTTCCATGTCTCTTAGCTATGAAAATCGAATTTTTACATTTGGCTCTAGATATAATCCATATGAATTTGTAGATTGGGGTAAAATAAAATTTCATGTGGCCTTTCGTGGTTTTTCATGCCAAATGGGAGAGAGTTGGCGCATACAAAATTTTAGACCCAGTAATATACATCTACCACTATTTTTTTTCCCTGCCCTCAAATGAAATTACTTGAGCATATGAACGGTAGACTATCTATCAAAAAGTGAATTAAATGTCCATAATTCTTAAAATTCTGCTGGAAAATCTATGGTGGAATATTAGAAAATTGATATTAGTTATTTCATTACGATCTACCTCACTTTTATCACCAGGACCACAGCCTTATAATTCATTTATGCAGTTCCAATATGAATATTAATAAGAAAAAAAAATTGGTCCGAAAGTTGAGACGAAAGATTATAAATTTTTAAGGTGGAGCATTTTTAATATGTAATTGATCATCATTGAACATTTGAAATTCAGGTCATATTTAATAGAGACTCCAGTGATCGATATGGGGATTTGAAGAAGGAAAAACATTCAACGAAGAATAGGAAAAAAATAATCCCCCTAATTGTGCTCTCGTCCATCACATAAAATGCGAGGAAGGCTGAAAATTTGTCATCCTTGATATCTTATTAAAATAAATAAAGAATTCCATATAGGTATATTCATACATATCCAGCGAATGGAATACACATCAATTTCTTGCGCCCTCCTGACTATCGACAGTCGCTTGGGAGTATGAACATATCAATACATATACTCATGACCCCAGAATGACTATATATGAATTGAAATGTGACATAAATATTGAAATAAGTTATTTCAACAGTGAATAAAATATCATTCCACTTACCGAGTACACGCACGTCTACCGAACGGTGTGACGTGAAGTTGTGTTTATTGCGAGCAATACAGGTGTAAGTACCTTGATCTGCATTACGTTGAACAGTGTCAATAGTTAAAGTACCATTTGCCAATCTCTGTCGCATATTCGTCGGTAATTTTGTCCCATCTGAACAATAAAATGAGGACAAATGATAACAATCATAGTAGGAATAACAACAAAAACAGACGAAAATATTATTGATAAACGCTTGAAATCCAATGTTCATCGTGAATAGGGAAACTCCACAACAGTATGACAAATACATACGAATACACGTCAGCAAACATTTATATACGAATGCGTACTTTTTTCCCATACAATTGATTCAATGGGATATCCAGCAACTGGACACTTGATTTGGAGCTGTTTTTCCGCAATGGCCGATACAATTGGCATTGGGCGCACGTACGGTAATCCTAAAAACATGAAAGCAGTGTACGAATCCATTCTTTCATGGAAATTGCACATTAATACATCAATTCATTATTCTTCATTGATTCAATATCACCATTAAATTCTGATAGGTTTGAAAGATGGCAAACTTCACTGTCCACTTTTGAATTAACATCGATGGAAAGTATTTCTTTGATGCAATGGAGCCGTTCAAAAATTCATTGAACACTTGACAACTATTGGATGTCGGATCGATAAACATTTCATCTTTCAATCGGATGAAATGTTGAAATAGAAAGGAAAAAAACAACAATATTCTCAAAAATATTCGGAAACCTGTGATGTGATGTATCAAATTTCTAATTCTGGTATTCACAGTACCACACACCATGTCTATCAAATATCATATCGTATCGACTAGCTTCACTCAAACTACTCAGAAACTTTTGATCATTATTCGAACTCACCATAAACATTCAATCGTGCAGAATGAGATGCCTCACCAGCTCTACTTGCAGCTGTGCACTCATACTCTCCACTGTCCTCTGATTTAACCGACGATATGTTGACATGGGATATCACATCACCATATACAGTAACATACTGACCAATGAGCAAACGGTCATTTTGTGGCAGAGGAAATCCATCGAGTAGCCACGTTATCTGTGGCGTTGGATTTCCAGCTGCGCTGCATTTCAAAGAAACTGATGGTCCTGGCTGCATTGTTTGTTCGATGAATCTGTACACGAGTTGTGGCGATATTTCTGTCAACAGTTATTATAAATACATTTACCAATTTGTAAATTTAATATACAAATATATGTGCATGATTAATTTTATCAATATTTTTTTGTTTTGTGTATAATATCATTTTCACCAATGGGGAAGGAATATAAATATAATATTGACAACCAGTGGAATATAACAATAATGGTACTCTATGGAATGAATCACATTTGACAATTATCAAGTATGGGAAATTGGATATTCTAGTATCATCTGTTCCATAGCAGGATTGTTAATTACACTGATACGAGAACTGTGAATCAAAACGATGCAGTCCAATATATCAATGCGCAGATGGGAAAAAAAGGTTTGACAGCATTCTCGTCCGGGAGTAAAGAGAGTATGGGGTTTGAGCGAAAGGGAAATGGGGAAAAGTGATAGGATGAAAAAATATTTCAATATGATCATAAAACCAAGATTACTATGAATACCAATTTCCAGCTTTGGAAGATAAATTTTTGCTCAGTACTGTATTCTTCATCTATCATTGCGACTGAGTTTCAACAAGTAGACTGTGTCAATATAAGTTTTATACTTCTTGTTCATTTTTTTTTATGTTTCCTCTGTGATAGATTTCACTAAGGGTGATTGATTTTCTTATTTATATTTGAGGGTGAAGTCTCCACCAGTCTGTCTCATCGGAGAGGATTTCATTTTATGATTGTACATAAGCCCAATATTGGTTGAGAAAACAAATTTATTCTTTATAATTTATTATGGACTGGAGAATCTAAAAATATGGAGTCTGTACATTTTAAAATTGATTTACCATGGATACACTAAAATGAATACATATCATGCGATTATTGAGTGCAGCTGTCGTTACAATAATGACAGGATTCAAGAATCTCCAATGAGTGGAAAATCTCAATTTTGTCTGCCAATGAATTCATTTCTCAAATAAATTATTAACTTCTACAAGATCGAAAAGTTCCGAAGTTTCCCGTCCTACACTATATCCGAACTTTACTCATAAGCCTTGATATTATTTATTTTTATATATAAACAATTCCGGTCTTCACTATTGAAAAAATATCCCATCGAAATCCTCCCAGCCTTATTGACGATAAAGTTATTTACTCTACTCTCATGGAAACATACTCAGAACAAAGTATGTGAGTAAACATTATTTTGATGTTATAACTCTCTATCAAGAAATTGAACCGCTATAAAATGCAATACAAGTGAATTTTTTTTTTTTTTTAAGAATCAAATTGAATTGTTTCAACTGCTTCAGCACATTGACGGTTATCAACAATTTTTTTTCTTCATGAAAAAATGATGGAACTCTTCTTTTTTCAAAATATGAAATATCCAGAAGAATCATTCTAACAGTATTATAAAGTCAAATTATTTTAATGAAAATTTAATATCAATCTTCAGCTGAATACAATTCTAAACGGCTGTGATCCATGTATTTGCACACCACAAAGCAATGGGCACTTTTGAAACTGTGAATATATATGCCAAATACATCGTTCGAAGCGCCATGAAGCTCGTTAGTGTATGCAAATCCAAGATGTCCTATACAGAGTCTGGGGAATGTGATGTACACTGTACTTTGAATGTATGCACACCTGTCTACACAACGCAATGCCACTAACACGGAAATTCAGGTACTATTTACCGAAGACCAGTGAGTAAAATACACTAAAAAAAAAACACATGATGAGAAATAAAGAAAACAAAAGCTTAACAGAATGAAAAGAAATTCATTCATGCGTATATAAAAAAGAGAATTTCATTGAAGATACAAAACAATTTCATTTCATTCCATCCCGTGAAACATCTGTTCCCATCAAACATAGCAAATATGAAAAGAGAAAAAAAAAAATAAATAATAAAGAACTGCAGGTCTATCAAAAGAGAAGAGTCGGACTCTTTAAACAGAACTCGCAGAGAAATAAAAGAAGAGAAAGAGAAAAGAAGAAAAAATCAACAGTGTTGAATGATGATGTCAAATATTAATGAAAACTGGGTCTGTACAAACGATGATTAACATATACTGTATAGATATAAAGAGGAAATGAACAGGGGCAACGAGCAAAGGGTGGATACCGACCACAGTTCACAGAGTCATTGATCGTTCACTTGACGGTGTACTGTACGTTGACACTATTACTGTATTTTCCGGGGTAACACGCTCCCGTGCATCTAATTGAAAATCGACGTGTTTGTTCACGTCACGGAGAACGAGACACAGAAGAATGGAGAACAACAGACATGGAGAGGAATAGATAAAGATGGAACGAGATGTTTACAATGATGTGCACTGTGCAACACACAGACACACATATTATATATGAAAGACGATGAAGAGTGATGAGAAACCTTTGAAAATTCAATTCCTCTACCAGAGTATTCAATAATAAATTATCTTATATGCACTGAGAAAAAGACAAGACCAGTTGCTTGACAATGATCTTTGAATCAAATAAATTGAGCAGGCACGAATCGTATGACTTGGTACATGAGGCATTCACGTTGAATATTTTTCATGTGAAAATTTACGTCAATGCATCATGGTGTTTCGAAGAGAAGATATTGAGTAGCAGGTTCGGGGATTACTCAAGTATAGCATCATATCCAGCAACCCTCCCCAATGACGAATGAAATTGATAGTCGTCTTTGCTTTACTCACCTCCCAAACGTATTTCTGCAATTCCCTGTGCCATTTCGTGTTCATTACGAACGAAACACTGATACATACCGCGATCCTCTCGTGCTATAGCACTGACGGAAATACGATCTCGAGAGATGAGACTGATGTGATCACCAGTGCGCAACGGTTGGCCATCCTTGAGCCAATAGAGCGCAGCCTGAGGGAAGCCACCTGCAGTGCATGTCTGAAACACACACGCCAACCACATTCGTCATTTGATATCTTGTCTATAATTGATTAGTATTTAATTGGCTTCTTATCATATATCTTATTACCAATATTGCGCCTTTTCCAAGATCAACTGTCTGCACAGCTGGTTGAATATGAACACTTAGTGGAGCTGATATGCTCAGACGTATTTCAAGACTGGCGCTACCTTCAACATTACTTGCTGTACAGATATATGAACCGCCATCACTCTCTTGAACTCCTTGTATTGTCAAACAACCGTCTCGAATAACCCAATGATTAGAGATCTCATCGATTGGCTCTTCGCGTTGGTCACGTCGAAAATACCACCTGTGTAACGAAGAAATTAGTAGAGACGTGAATTTCTTTATGTAATTTGCTACATACATGATGGAAATCATTTTGGAATTAAGAATGGAAAATAAAATCTCGTGGAGTATTTGAGTGCACTGGATCATACGTAAATATGCGCACTAGAGGTACTGGATAAATAGCGGAGGCAGAGCCAGAATGAGTTAAAAACACATATTTACCAACTTTATGTATAGAATTATGAAATACGAGAATAATATTCACAGAATTCGAGCGCCTTTATTCACACACATATAAATGAAATGTCGGAATTTAAACTACTTCTGTTAGAAAATATTTGATTCGTATATTTCAAGGAGATTTTAGATGCATACCAACCAATATTATTCATAAGTTTTTTATCTCAAACAGAATCGTTTGAATGTGTTGGAATATAAGTCCGACCGATATTTCTGAACCCCCTATAAATTTTCCATTCAAATTCCTGTTCAAACCTAACTTTCAAATTGTGAAATTCTGGTTTGTTGACATTCTCAGCCATCGCAATACCATCCGAATTCGCAAGTGCCCAGAGGAACTGTGAAAATTGATTGGATAGTTTCAGAAATATAAACAATCGTAGTTTCTTGGATCTCACCATTCTCGACCCCAATGACTATCACCTCAAAATGATAGAAATTATTTTAATAAACTATGTCTCATCAGATAATACAACGATAGACATATTTACGTGACACAAACTCTATATTATATGGAACATTTTGATAATAATTATATCTAGTATATCGCATGGCCTCCTTGTCATTCATTGCTGACGACCAAAGCATAACTTGGTCGAGTCTAGAGGATGTGCATATAACTTTGTCCTCCTATGACCCCAACTCTCAGTATGAAGCATACGCGCCAAGCATACCATAATTCTAGCGGTACATACTAGTGGTACACCCTCCTATACTCAAGCTCACGAGAGAACAAGTGCAAGCAAGAGACAGAAATAGAGACAGACATGGAGTGAAAGCTACCATGACAGAATATACATTGATGGTGTTCAGTCACTGCATCACCATCAAGTTTCTTCACATAATGGTGCAATCATTTGCGACCACATCACGTACATACGACCAGGTTATTTCGATCTTTCAATTCATGTACAAAATCACGGTTGAATCCACAGAATGAACGTTCTATACACAACCACTATAATGACAGTGTAGTTCCAATACATTAATGAGAAAATTGCACAGTTTTCATAGAGTGTTTCGTTTTTCACTGTTTTTTTACTTTGAGTTGAAACAATGTCTGGCCTGAACAATTCAATATGGCATCAATTTATATTCCAAAATCGTACCCAATTCAATTCGAACTCTCATTCAATGTTCAATGCAATCATTCAACGTTGGTATCCAAGTTGTGAGATGTCTTCTCAATAATAATAAATGGCATTTCTGGATTCACCCTTATCATGATTGCTGACATTCATGTGTTCGCGAGCATTCCCAACTTGATCACTTTAGCTGACAGTCAAACAGAATTTATTACAGAAGATGTGTTATTACAAAAAATTATCACACTCGCGAATTGTTGAAATAAAAAAATTGTTTATATTTCAAACACGACACACCGGACCACATAAAATGTTTTTGAATATCCCAACGCATCACTACTGTAATCAGCGCTCGTCAGAGGTTTAGTGAATAGCAAAAAAAATAACGAAACGATGGCCTGGTGAATAAAAACCCCTTCCGATCCAAACCAATGAGTGATTTATCCTCTATCGCATCTGGTAGACAAAAAGAATTTGAATTGATGGCAATTTAATTTTTTTAACCTTCTGTATTCAAGAAAAAAAAACATAAACTACCCAATTTTTTAAATTTATTTTATGAGAGATGAGCGATGGAAAAATATAAATGCAGCGGTAATTATCCTCACACTCTACAACGTGGCTTTTGATCATAGCGAAGAAGAAAAGAATAGGCTGCCTTCACAAAACGTGTAGAATCTCAGGAGTAAACAAAAGTTGGAATTCCTTTGGAAAACTTAATTCTCCTCCCTAACAATCAGCTCAAGAGCGCCATCCTGATAATGATAATAATAACAACCACCCAACACTCCTCTTCATAACACATCACTGACCATTTTTCCAACGAAACTGTTCTGAATCAAGCGAATTCGTGTCTGACCATTACAAAATCAATACTCTTTCCCGATCGAATTTTGCGCCATTGGATTTTCAACTATCAATTCAATGCAGGATGTAATCAAGAATAATCATAATGAAATAAAATAGTGGAACAGGAAAAAAAAGGAGAAAAATAAATTTGCTGTGAAGGCAATTGACCTCTCAATTTTATCATTTTCTTTTTTCTTACAACATCCTTCATTTTCTCTTTTTATCTTATCTCTCATTCGATTCACCACCAACCATCCACGTATACTTCTGTTAAATATTGCTTACATCTCGAGAAAGAGCCTGACAGAGACATCCAAAAGAGGTGAAGCTCTTGGTGTAGGTTATATACCTATGGATAATCGAATTTACCAAGGGAAATTGGCGTGGGACGAAGAAGGAACGTGCTTTTACATATATATATCCTGCCATATATATATATACATAGAAATGCCAGGTAAGGCCATGAGCAAAAGACCGCAAGAGGATGG
The DNA here is from genome assembly GCA_018881525.1 of Meteorus sp. PSUC_FEM 10030008. Classification (NCBI taxonomy): domain Eukaryota; kingdom Metazoa; phylum Arthropoda; class Insecta; order Hymenoptera; family Braconidae; genus Meteorus; species Meteorus sp. PSUC_FEM 10030008. Next base: position 29,152 of record JABMBR010002310.1, read on the forward strand.
TGGAAATGGGTAAGTTGGAAGCCAACCCAAGTGCGCTGCCGTGTATAGTACTATGATGGTATGGATGCAAACTCTCTCTGAGCGCTCTCACTGAGTCAACTCCGCAGAAGCCGGTGTACGTTCATCGTACGGCAATGGATGGAGCCTGGAGGATATGGCTCGAGTGTATATATATATAT
>JABMBR010002319.1:0-29326 GCA_018881525.1 Meteorus sp. PSUC_FEM 10030008
ATAATAATAATAATTAGAATTCTGATTTTGGCTCTGCTTTAACTGTTGGCGCATTACTTTCTTTGATTGGTGAGTATATGGTTGTAGTATCTGGACTTGCATCAGCAGCATTCTGACTTTTGAGTTTATCCCGCGGTTTCTTTGAACTTCTTCTCCTGTGTTCATCTTCAATTCTAACTTGAGATTTTTTTGACGGATCAAAGTGACTTTCAACAATAAGTAATAGATCCTCTACTTCCTTTTCCGTTGCTTTATCCACATTCTCCTTGATCAATTTTGTTAAGGCTGCCTCTTTCCCAACAGACCATGCATTCTGTTGATCATGAACAATATGAAAAAAAAAAAAAATTCTTTGCAAAAATGATGATTGGCGGAGAATGATGGACGATGAATGTGCGCGTATTGGGAATCTTTTTTACCTTTAGTTGAATGTAGTCGATATTGGCTTCAGCGAGCAATCGTCGTAGTGGACTTGCGTGCTGCCGTTCACGACGTGTCATTTGTAAAAGAGATTTAAAAAGTGGCTTCAAGCTGTCCTGACGTACCAGTACGAGCTTTAATACTTTGTAGTCTCTTTCCTCAGCATCAGTAGGTTGAACGAATTCTCGTATGAATTCAATAGTTGCTTTTGATGTAACATTGCTCTCTTCTATGTATTTGTTCATTTTAGTATTTTCCTCGTCATCACTCAAATATTGAATTATTTGCAGAGCCAAGCGTGCACGATTTGCTGCATTGTCCCATTCTTCTTCCTGAAAATGATTAAATAAATGTGAGAAACAATTTATTTGATATATATTCAAAATAAATAATTGACATGGAATGTCGGTGATTTTTATTTTGCCTTTGTTTCTCTATTGTTTCGTTATTAATTATTTACCTGATTCAATAAAACACGCGACAACGTTCGGAGAGAAAAAGCGCGCAATGTGCTTGCACATTTATTATTCGCAACATCAAAACCATTCACAAATCCTTTGACAGTTTTCTTGAATCTATCAAGAAGTTTGTATTTTATTAATGCGTCTAAAAGCATTGGTGGGTTGACCTTTCGTGATTCATGATGCACTAGAATTATTCCGTCTTTTGCATTGCTCTTGATTGTCTCTAACCAATCAAGGAAATCTATTATGGCAGAAATCTCACTCTTTGTCTTGATCACCTATGAAAAATTGAAGAGGTTGAAAAGGAAGAAAACTTTTGTAAGTCACCTTGATATTAGCTGATTGGAAGCAAATGAAAAATGATACTCTTACCTTATTTGTCTTACTATTTTTCAACATTCGATATTTTCCAATAGTCACCACTTTTAAATTGTGACGTTTTCGTGCTGGTGGTGTTAAATTTTTGAACGGCATTACATATTGAGCGAATGTTGAATTTGGTGTGTAAGCGGCAATTTGACAAATTTCATCAACTAATTTTTTCCCAGTTGAATCCATATCCCATCCAACGAGTAGATAATTTCCTAATGAAATACCTTCAGCAGGTGACACTCTGATGGGTGGTAATGTCTCACCATTTTCCGGATTAGTTGAAACCACCATGGTTGCTCAAAATATCAAGTCTCCTATATCTACCAAGAATTTTGACGAATGAAGTGAGACAAAAAAAATTATTAGAAGAGTGTTGACATTTATTTTTCTTCGTGTTTGAAGAAGAAATTCAAATTGAAGATATGCAAACTATCGAGTATGAAGGACGCACAAATAATAACATTATACTGATGAATTGTAACAGACTTGTTTTCTAGAAACATTCCGTAAACACTTATTGACATTGGAACAGCGATAATAATTCGTCTCACACAATAGATTGTGTTGCCAGGCCACGCTATTTGTTTTCATTTTTTTCGTCTTGCTTTGTACTCAGATTAAATTCAACACAGAAAAAAAATTCCTATACTGACTACCCACAAAATTTCTTGTCTTTTGAAATTTCACTCTAATAATTCGTGTCTCAAAATTTTAATATTCTCATTTAAAAATACACTCACACAATAGTTCATAAGTGAATTAGTTTCAATAAATATCTAATAAATTCTATTTATTACTGTTTATTTTATCGTATATCGAATGAATATACTTCATGAATGAATAAAATAAAATGTAGGTGTAAATTATGAGGAAAAATAAATAATTGAGTACGGAAACTTTTTGTTAAGTGGTAATGAACATGATTTACAGTTATTCGGCTTATCGCGCGTAGATAAAGGCAAGAAGAGAGCGAGTGAGAAAAAAATATTTTACAATTATAACAAATGAAATAAACACACGTGGCTGCTACCGGTATTGCAGCTGCACCTAATAAAATTTTTATTCATTTTTCATTTTTGATATTGTAAATTCTCACCTGGATTGAAATCACTGAGAGTAAATGTTAATTATCGGAGCGACGATGCGGAATTCCAGCTCCCAATGATCTAAGAATACGGAAGAGACTGTGATAACTGATACACTGAGCACCTCGTTTCGAAATGATTAAAATTTTCTGTGTATGAAGTTGGATTGTAAGAACGCACGTGTCGTGTGTAGACTACAGTAGACTCATTGATAACGCATGCGCAGTGAGCCACTTTTGTGTTTATCAGTTCATATTGGATTATGAACGTCTGTGCTTCAATAACGTAACAACTTAAATTTGTCGTAGTAAAATTCGAAGACTTCTAATAATGTAATTTAATTAAACTTTTGCAATATTGAATATATAAATTCACCGTTGCATACACATATTAATGTGTATTTATTATTCGCTTGTGTGTATTGAATTGTCAAGAAGAAGCCGCGGTAGATAATGTAGAAATTATTTTTACTAAGATATCTCAATTGATAAATAATAAACCGCTTCGCATATTCCTAACTATTCTTGCTTATTTCTATTGTCATTATTTAGTGAGTGGTTGAATGGTTTCCACGTCATGATTGATTGATATGTCAATTAATAAACTCGCCACGTTTTTTTTTTCCCCAACGAACAGCGGGAGGGAAGAAATAAATTCAATAACGATACCAATAAACTCACAATAAAAAATTATTGTTTCAGTAAAAAGTTGTCACACAATTATCACAAATTCTTTCTACTTTTCAATATTCCAATTACGTTTATTCAATATCTTCACATTGAATTTTTCTTCAATATTCTCGTCACTTCTCACTGACATGTAATCACTCAAGTCATGATAAAATAATTTTCATCAGATATTGTACACTGTCATTTATTTTATCATTCCCTGACAAACGCGATGCGATACCCGTATTCGACATTGTTTTTCGAAGTCCATTAAAATATTGTGAAATTGAAAAAATTTGATGTGTGCATAAACGAGATAATAGTTAATGTTTTTTTTTTATCTTTAACTATTTCATGGGGAGGAGGAAAAAAATAATTTTTTAATTTCGAACCAATTTTGTTTGAATGAATACGAAATCCTAATAAATATTCAATGGCAATTTGTTATTCAATGACACTTTCAATTCTAATTCATTGTACAAAACGATCTGCATTATAGATGTAGATAATCGTAAACATTCCAAACTCCCTGTGGTAATTCTTCAATATTTACATAAATATACATTTATATATGAATATAAACAATGCAGTTATGTTGCAATTTGATATCAAAATGTTTCTCCATATTCACATACGTTCATCAATAAATATCCTATTCACATGTGAATAAAAATGTTCGCTCTCACGATAATGACACGTTGAAATATCACTATAGAAATGTGTAAAAGGATTTTCATCAGCAAATAGACATAAAGAAAAATGTCACATGCAGAACGTCATTATTAATATCACGATTGGAATAAATTCACGATATCGTTATCGATTTATTCATACTTTTGAATGATTGATGGTTGAAAGTGAACATGTTGATGTACTAATTGATATAAAACGTTCACGAACTTCAATATCCAATAGGGTGAAGAATTTTCACATGCGTTGAATAATATCGTGAGAATATTTTCTAACCCTGAATGTTCTCAATCGCAAGTGTACAAGATTGTCATAATTTTCTAGTCAAAAATTTTTATGATTTCCCATCAATTGAAAATTTCATTTCATTGATCATTATCATGAAGAAATAATTATCAGAAAAATGATTCAATTCATAAAAAATATTGAGCTTCATGAATAACATCAATTAATCTCCAAACTCAACGAAACAATCCCTTAAAAAAAAGGGGGATGTCATTTTTCTCCAGACCACATTTTACTTCTCTATATATTTATTCACACTGCCGAAAAAGATATAAATTTATTAAAATGAACTGGACATTTTTCTCACTGCATGATATTGAAAGTAAGGCAAAAAGGGCAAGGCAGATGATGCATGTATGGCTTAGTCAAGAGGCCATCCACAAAACGAATGTTGGGTGTAGAATATAGGCGGAAGTGGGGCGCATAGAGATCGTTTGTCTTACTTAAGGGTGTAGCCGATGAGCCTGAGTTTCGGTCACCCGGGACCAAAATTTCTCGACCCTAATCTCGTTTCTTCTCACAAGTGTATTCAGCTCTTGCTTCTCTCTCATGTGCTGGGTCACTACATAGTTAGCAATCAATATTTATTACTGCTGGTAATCCGTTGTAAGATAATACGTAACTAGCCAACGCATTCTATGTACAGTGTACTTTGATGGAACGTTCATAATTCGTTTGTTCATTTATCAACTAATGTAATTACACATCAACAAAAAATTTATCCACCGTTCTGTGTATGTACATGAAGTAATTATTTTATTATTAGTTTTATTTTATTATTCACACTCTAATTGTTCGTGTCGAACAGCTGATGACATTTTTGTTAACTTGTATGTGAAATCCAATTTAAAATGTTTGTTTAATGTGTTTTGTATTTTCAAATTGAAGTGCAATTTAAATTTGAAATCAATGAACATAAATAAAATTATACATTGACATAATGAATTAACTTGATTGATATCATTGGTAATAAGTCATTCATTATTTGGATTATTATCTCATTTGAATAGTGATCAATTCAAAATATCTGAAATAAAAATCGCATCGTTTTTTATCTGTTAATAACTCCGTTATTTATTTTATTTAAAATAAAATATCATTTAATATATACAAATGTCACTTTGATTAATGATCAAATTATTGCATTGACTTTGTTTATATGCATAAACTTGAATTATATTTTTCACGAAGTAAATAATTAATGAGTGACGATTTCAATGACATTAATGACTATATATTAAACATTCATTACTTGTCGAGCTTATCCATGAAAAATAAAAAACGCCGCAAGCAGTGCGTTATATTTCATCGAACGAAATAACTTTGTGGGTTTTATTATTCTAGTGGGAGTATTTAATGCAACGAGTCCAAATGCGCGAAGTTCATTTGGTAAATTAGGTCATTTGTGGATTTCATATTTGTAACGTTGCTTTATGCAACAGCAAATTCAGTGGGTGATATTTTATATGTATGGTACGTATGTATGGTAGAACAGTAATTGCAGAGAGAAAACAGCAATGAAGTGTTCAATTAGTGAAGCATAAGTTACCACAATCATTGACATCCATGAACGCATATAAGGATGATTAGTGAATATTTGATTGTGCTGATAATCTCTTGTGCTTGTGTAATATCAACGTTGATTAAATGTTTGGTGAATTGACTGTATATGAATTTTCACTTTGATTTCAACGTTAAAGGATATTGAATTTAACGTATCAATTATGGGTCTGTCAACTACACTTTGCCCAATGTATATATATATATATCTATATGATTCATATTGCCATCATCAAAAGTTTCCATGTTCATCATATCTATTGACTTGACATTTGTAATTATTGCGAACTTGTTATACCATGTTATTCAACTGATGACTTCAAAGAAAACTGACACAGATAAAAGTGGAGATAAGTTTGTGAGAGAATATTCATTAGAGTGAAATAGGAAAAATAAATTGCCTGTCCATTTAATGGTATTAATTTTTATTTTTATACAGAAGAATCGAAATGGCCACCGCCCACGCTGGAAAATGTCATTTATTTGATGAAAATAATATGCAAACTGCTATTGGATATGAATGGTATTGAAGAGTTTTTTTTTTTTCTATTCATATTTAACGAATTTTTGATGCGGTGATATTGTTACTTTGTTCATTTTTTTTTTGTCATTCTGGATTGAGGTTTTTTTGTTGGGGAAAAATAAATTTCAGTATGAGCACTTCGGACAGTTACAGATCATCCAGAAAGTATTGATGAGAACAGATCTGTCGAATTTATTGTAGAATTGTGTAATTGAAGATGGGATTGTTAAAATGGCTATTTTTGCTTGCGAATCACTCGTTTGATTAGAGTGATTGAGAAAGATTGCAAAATTTTTTGTTATCGAAGAATGTTTTTTTCGTTTATGATGGGCAAAATGGAATTTTAATATATTGATGTAGAATTGTTTTAGTTATTTCTGGTACTGATTTTAAACATAAATTGATTGACAAAATGTAAATTGAAGTTTGTGGAATGATTAAGCTTTCAAGCAACACATACGTCACTATGATTTCGCCAACTTCGTTCACTTTTGCGTTGCTTAATCACTACTTGCATGAAATGTTTGCTTCAAGTTTGCAAAATTTCATTCAATGCGATAAATTCTTTGCTTTTGAAAAAAGAAAAGTCGAATTCATGTTGAATCTGTGAATAGATTTGAAATGTCTATTCAAGTATGGAATATTAAAAACTTATTTACGGTCATTCTATACATGACGTTGCGAGCTTTTTCAATTTATTTCTCTCATTTCAATCTCACTTCCAGCTCCATACAATGTTGCATGACCTCGATCATCTGCCTCGGTTTCAACCGAGAAATGAACGGGAATTCCAAATATATGAACAATTGAAAAGTTTTTTCTATCATACATCTACATATCTACATGGGAAGAAAATAACCATAAAAGTATGAAAAATCAATTTGGTATTGCAAAATTTTTTTTGATGAAAATTCATTCTCCATGGTCAATTCAATTGAATCTCAATTCGACTCCATCTCTCGTTCATTATTTCACATGTGATAAAAAAAATTATAAAAGGATTTAAAGCAGTATAATTTCGTTTGGTAAAATACATCATGAGAAACGTGTGAAAAAATTGGTAAATAAAAAATCTCAGCAACATAATTAATATCTCAGAATATCAAACTCATCAGGAGAAGAGGAGAAACAAAATCTTCGTCATATGAAGAAATAAAATAAGATAATTACAAATTGAAACTTGTATTCAAAGAAAAGAAAACTCACAAGAGAACATTTTTTTTTCTTTATCCAATATCCCCCGATTTCTGTATCGAAACTAATCTCCCCTGAGGGCCAAATCCTACTCGTTTTCCCTACACACAAACCTATAACTTCAATACACACATAAACTTATATGACAGTTCATATAAATTTTATAAAAACCGCAGTCAAGTCTGAAATTTAACGGAAATTAATTTTATTTCCGGTGACATTGAAATTCAAAGTTGTGCTGAACCGAAAAAAAAAAATCTATCAAGATACTTCATCTCCCTCCATATCATGAACCATTCACAACACACGAGTATACCTGTATATAAATTTATTTATCATTTTATTTAAAATGCTGACGACCGTGTGTATTCAAACCCTCATGCGAATCAATTTCCTTTTCGTTCACATTTGTAAAATACCGAATATGAAGATATATCGAAATTGTTGGCTGGTCAAGTTGACCCATTCGACCCACGCACAACTCTGTTCTATTCCATTCATTTCTCCTATCCAATATACAAACACAAACACACTCATGTATATATGAATAAATTCAGCGAAGGGATATTATATTTATATATAGACATGTACAACCACCCTCCTCATTTAGTGATTGCAATGGGAGATAAAATTTTTTTCGATAACAATCCCGGAATAATCCCAGGAACAAAAACAACGAAAATCCGAAACACCTATAAAATATTCGTGTGTTTTCATCGTTTTCAATATATTTATTCACATAAAATATATATCACTGTTTATATATATTTATATATTGTTTATATTCGTGTTTATATACCTATATCGATGTACATATATTATCGATTCAATTCACGTCTGGACAAGTGCCTTTTCCACCTTTGGCGTAGCTATAAAACTTCAACTCTGCAACTTCAACTGCAACTGTAACTGCAACTGTATTTTGCGCCAAGTCGTTGAGTTGTTGAGAAACACGAAGACCTGAAGGGATAGTAAAGAGTTATATACATTGTGTATGTTTGTGTATTGAGAATACCTTCGGGGGTAGAACTGTGTGCGTCCAGCACCTGCATGTTGAAACAATCTTGCTTTTCATATGCATTTTATTGTACATACGGACACATTTATATTTTTATTTTTTCTTCTTTTTTTTTTTTTTCTCGAACACGAATGCGAATAACGAGGATGGTTCATGAGCAAATATATCCATAATTTGTGTGTGTTATTCAACGATTTGTGTGTTCGTACAGTTGGTTTAGCGTGAAAAAAAAGTGCGCTCAGCCGGAAACTGTAGAAAAAATAATAAAATCGAGAGGAAAAAAATGAAAATGTTGAATATACAGCAGTGGAACGGTTGAGAATTAGAAGAAGATGAAAAAAATGGAAGGAGTAAAAGAAAAAAAAAAGAGAAAAATTGGAGCCTGCCAGCATTATTATAGCCCGTGCTACAAGATAGCTGCCCGGGCATCGATGTTTTTTCGATACTTATGGAAGCCCCCCCGTTACTCATTGTCGGCGCAATGGCTTCGGGTATCGAGGCCGTGCGCATTCACATTTTCTTTTTATTTTTCCCCCCATTCACATTCACCATCTCTCAATTTCTCTTTCTCTATTTCCCTATTTTTCTCCGCTCTTTTTCCGCATTTATATTCTTCTCTCTCCCTTTTTCACTCTTTTTTTTTGTCCTCCTCTCTTCTTTTTCATCTTTTTTTCTTCTACCCTTTTCCTTTCCACCCTTCCACTCTTTTATACTGTTTTACTCTTACTCTTTTGCTGCTATTTGCTTTGGTGCGCACAGTGAAACAACGATATTGCCTCTCATTTTTCCGGTTAACATTTAAACCGACCAATTTCAAATATTCCCAACGATTCTCTTGGAAATTTTATACACGGATTCAAACCCGATTTCATTTATCTGAACGTTCAACCAATTATTGTATAGGTAAAAAGAGAAAATAAAAAGTGAAAGCTATTAGATAGTACAAATAGTGTTAATATTTTACATGTAAATATGTATTTACTTGTAATGTTTATGTACATTCATAAAGTTCAATTCATTCAGTGTAATACTTAATCAACTGTCGAATAAGTTCACTTTACATTGCATACTTGCAATTTATCGTGTTGATATTTGTTAAGTCAGTGCAATTTAACGATAAAGTAAAAGTTGTAATAGTAAACGTATCTGCTAATACTACGGAAGAAAATTATATACCACAAGCAAACCAAACATTTATTTATTTACTCGAAAGTTTCGCTGAATCTTCGTAGATTTGTCCACTATCGATAATCTCATGATGCAACGTAGTACTTGGAAGCATCTCTGGCTATTGAGTTCACTGCAGATAACGTTCTATGATATCATTATATTTTATCATGAAAATATTTTATCTGAATTGTTGTGAAGAATTTTTTTTTTCTTCCCCTTTCTCTTCAATTTTGCTGTTTATTTTCTCGTTTTATTCACGATAACTTGATTTCTTTATCGATACTTTTTAGAATAATAGACATGGTGTTCGATATGAAACAATTGAACGTGTCTGATGTTTCATATCATACTGAGGCCAATGTATATTAAGTGTAATAGCACGATGGCACCAACACAACGAATTCACTGGCGCAGAAGAGGTTTCGCTTGTGTCTCATGCGCCTATACGTTTCTATTATATATGTATAGATAGACATGTAGACACAAAAGGATATAGTGAGAGAAAGAACGATAGAGACGTAATCGATATCCGTGACCTCAATGCGTTTCCAACGTGGTTTTCACACGGTTATTTAGTAGGGCTCTGAACGTACACACGAGTTTGCCAAATTTTTGCCTGTGAGTATACACGTGAGGCAAAGTCTTTGTGTAAGTCACCCTATACCATCAATGTATTAAAGTCTCGATTGCAGTCCCCGATATAAGGGGTTGTAAAAGTGTCCAATATCTTTCTCTCTATTTTTACCTTCCACATTTTTTTTCGTCTTCACTTCTTTGTTTTTTCTTTCCTCTTCCCTCGACACTTCTGTTCGACATCACACTTGTGTATATATTTCCCCCTCCCGAATCTATGTTTGTATTTCATGACATATATTGCTTCATCACTCCTGAAACTTCTGGAATCATTGAAGAGAAATGTGGTGGTGTTGATGGGATTGATGGGAAAAATTGGTGGAGATATATGGAAAAATGATTGACAAGACTTCGTTTTGTTTTTTCTTTTGGTTGTTGCATTTTTTTTTCTTCCTTTTTTTCTTCATTGGATAAATTTATTTACAAGAGTAAAATATTATATACAAGGTTAAGAATTAGGGATATTGAAAAACAATATGACAAATTGGAAAACAGCCGAGCATAAATGTTGAAATGAAAATGGGTTCGGTTTTTCTTTCATCTTTCTTGTTACTTATATTCAATATTATTTTGCTTCTCTTCTCGTGTTTAATCAATTAGTATTATAATTTTTTTCTTTTCTGACATTATTTCTCTCTTTGATTCCCATTTTACTTCTACCATTCCATGATAAATCATTATTTATATCATTTCTTTTTTTTTTACTTAATTGTATGACTGTATTTCATTTAAATGTTTGTTTTTTTCTTTCTTTTGACATTGACATTAAATACGGCAGGTAATTTTTCAGAGGAGAGCACAAATAATTCATTTTTCGTATTGTGTGAGTGAATGTGTTCGCTTGAGTTGTTGTTTTGATCAATTCAAATACAAATGTTGATGTTTCATTTTTCTTTTTTGTTATTTCTCCTCGCACTTATTTGTATTCCTTCTTTTTTCATTATTACTTGCTCAATTTTTTTCTTTTTCTGTTGTATCAGTTTGCTGATGTGTTACGCGGTGACACATATCTTTGATATTCAACACTGTACGAAACTATGTAATGTCAAAGAATGGGGAACTATGTGTATGTACATATATATGTATGTATATGAATTAGGTATTTATATAGGGGAGGAATGTGGTATTTAAGATGAGGAGCTGTTGGAGTATTACATAAAAATAAATAAATAAATTGTGAAATTTTGGACGTCCTGTATTTTCATTATTTTTAATCGATTCAGATAATAAAATTTTCATCATCCCTCTGATATTTTATCTCATATACTTCTGTATTATTTTTCATCTCCATTCAATATGTTTCTCGCCATAAAGGCATGATAATGAGACATAGCTGTCATTAATTTTAAATCTCATCCGAAAAGACTGGACAATGGGCCACTAACGAACAATTTATATGTATAGGAAAATGAGTAATTGATAACTGAATGAAACACAAAACACAAAGCAGACATACAATGTTGAAAACAATAATAAAATAATTCTACTGAAGCTCGAATTTTTATCTACACACAAACGTTAATATTATCATTATTAATTTACAGAGTTAATTCGGGCGGTATTTGTTCCTCCCCTCGCTTCTATTTATTTTCTTTCAATTCTTCCAATTTGTTTTGGGTTTTCTCACTAATTTTTTTTCATTTTTCTTTTTATTTTTCCATTATCATTTATACGTATCCACTGTCCAGTAGATGAAAAATAAAATGAATAAACAAATGAAATTTATTTATGCTTCGGGATATTTGTTTTTCATTCATGTCCTCTTTTTTGTTCATTTTTCTCCACTTTTTTTGCGTTCATTTTTGTTTGTTTCACTTTTTTATTTTGTTAGTGGTTTTTGTTTCGGTGAATACCAAAATTATATTGGACGTTTGAGCAAAATGACGACTTTATCATGAGAGGAGAATGAAAAAAAAAAAAAAAAACCATAATACATATTAAATATCCCACGGCTTATGAACGCGCACGGGGGTTTAATTGGGAAGTGGGATGGGGTGGTTTGAGGACAAACAGGAAAGTGAATGCTTGGGGGAGGGAATGGTGATGGGGTGACGAGGGACTAGGAAGAATATAATCACATTTGTCGTCAGTAATAATTCAAAATCATTTTTGCATATATTTTTTTTTTCTCATTTTTTTTTATATGCAAACACACTCGCGCATTGATAAATTACTCTCGGTATATTTATATAAATTCGCTTTCGTACACTCTCACTCGCTCTCTATCGCTCCATCATCCTTTTATTATTTTTTCGTGTGCATTTTCATCAACGATGGCGCACCGCGTCATATTATCTGAACTGACCAAGAATGAGTGCAAGCAGTAGATAAGCGCCTGATATTGGCATTCCAACTGCGGTGTTGCCATGTTGCATTGCCGCTGGATGTTCACCTGAAAATAAAAATAATTCATGGCATTTTCATTGTTTGAATAATTTTGATAAAATTTTTTGATGTTTTGTCATTTATCTGACACAATTGAAATTGTTCAGTATTTTCATATGAATGAAGAATTTTCAATCTCGACATTGAATGAGTTTGTGATTTCATTTTATACAAATACCCTCCAGCATGTTTGATAAGAATTTATTAATGAAGAATGACATGAACAAGATTGACATATGAAAAGTTTTTTCATTGTTATATTGGTTAGAATATTATCCTCAATCAATGAGTTGTTGAATTTATTCAACAAGACAGTGATATTCTTTCGACAGATAACAATGTGGAAAATCCTACACACTCAACAATAAGAACATTCTCCTCATCGACAAAATAAAATCATCTCACGTTCTCAAGACCTTTTACTTCATCATTAAGTTTCTCTACCAGAATCAGAAGTTGGTGCTTCACAATTCCGATATCTCCAATAACTTTTATAATCCCAACTATGGATAAAATATTTTAGGACGTTGTGAAAGTCAACTGACATTTTATTGGAATAGTTTTAATCACATCAAACTTGACTTTCCAATCAAACAAATCGACTTCACATCCAATAAAAATATCATCATCAATTCAGGATGGACAACAATTATTTCACAGTAGGAGTTTGTTACTTTGTTTTAACGTGTTGTCACATGATGAATTTTGTTGGTCTCTTTTTTTAGAGATGGAAGTGTTCACACAATTGTGAATATGGATAAAAATGTAGAGATGACATCGATTCAGTTTTCATAACGTACAATGGTGCAGTGAATCATTGAGGTTTCAGAGAAATTAGCACATTCAGGAAGTCGATGGGGTATCTGTAAAAAACTTGTGATTATTACGTCTACTTCACACTCATTTCCACTTCATATTCAAACAATTGTTCGTATACACTCGCTAATATTCATAATTCCTGATTCGTTATACAAAATTTTCAATGTAGAATTATAATTTTGGAGTACTTTCGAGCAAAATCTAATAATTAGGTTAATTGGATCCAACTAATGAAAATGTTTTTCTGGAGAATCGAATGTTATAAAATATGAAGTGTACAGTGAAATTGATTGAAATCTATTCTCGATGTTGATGTATGCATCAATAACGGTTTACCAATTCTTCCATTCACTCCATCTCTTGCTCCAAATAAATCACTGATGAGTATCAATTCTATAAGCTCATTCATTCCAATTTGAAAAGCGAAAAAAAAGAATGACAATCATCCTTTTATTAATTCTTTTTAGTTGTCATCGCACCATAATTTTTAGTCACTGATGCACACCGCGCAATGAATTATTATCAGGAAAATAAAAAAATCCTTGTTCATAAAGTTTATTTATTTATGGGAAACGAATCGCTGTTCACGAAAGAACATTTTTTTCATGATCAAATATTCATGAAGTTTGAAGTTTTGATAGGTGACCGTTGACACCCTCTGCGATTTGTAATGTTGAAATGAAATTTCTTCCATGGGAAATTGTTTGGGTGAAAACAGTGAGTGAAGGACGTTTGGTCTTACTCACGAAAGTTCAATAGTTCAGTCAGTGATGAGTTTGATACTGAAATTTATGATTCTTCGTTACATCATCATGTTCCAAAGGTTAAATCATTCAGGAAATGATGATCGCTGTACTTCTGTTAAAATTGATTGATTCTAAACGAAACAACTTGAAAATTAGGAAAAATGTGCTCAATCCTCACATTTATTTGTCACGATATATTGCTGTATCGAAAAATCCAATCCTGTTCCATTCAAGCACTCAAACGATTCGCTTATCATTTCGTGATTGAAGAGTAGAAGGAAAATAACAGTAAAACGCTACGAAATGAAGAATGAAAAAAAAAAAGGGAAGAGAATCGCCAGTAGGAGAATGTTTCATGAAATTTTATAAAACCGTTTGGTAATAACTGGAAAAACAGCTGACGCAAATAGTAAATAAGCGAAGAAATACATAATCACCATGATGAATGAGAGGACGGGTAATAAAAAATTATAAAGTAAAACACGATAAACAAACTGTACATCTGTCTCATCCCATCTGATCTACATTTTATATTACCTTTGAAAAAAAAAGCAGAGTATTTAATCAAAAATACAACCTAAATATCTACAAAAAGTTTTATCCAACCAATGAAAACTTAATTGCAAATTTTCGAAGGAGAATTTGCCATCTCAGATTATGATGTAAAATATATGAGCTCAAAGTTTGTTATTCAAACGAACATATCGCAGAATTCGTATGATCATTTCATCTTGCCTGTATAACAGAATGCACTCGCGAGTGAAACCACACATTAGTATTTGCTTGAATAATATTAGATAGTTTTGAAATTCATCGGCAATTATAATTCCGAGATAATTTACTGGAGGAACAAAACTATTTCCTACGTGTAACCTTGTGAGTTATTTGTTTCTACCGCTTCTATTATCATGAACATTCTCTAGAGTCTGTGGTTTGTGTGGCAACATAATAGCTCACGTACGGACAGCATTGTTATTATAATTGTCGAAGTCAGCGAGAAACTGGTACAGCAAGTGAGAGAGTGAGAGAAGAGTGAAGTCTTGTAAGTGGAATGGGCAGGAGTTTGATAGACGAAGGGAGAATGCATCGGTTTGTATGTACGGGGTTATATTCCATAGATGTTAGACTGGGAAGGTTGTCGAGACTCAATCAGTAATGCGCTGAAGTAACTCTATATTCATACAGATATATACTCTGACGATTTGTGCACAAGTTCTACCGTTTCACAGTATATGTGTTTGAATTGCGCTTTGCTTGTCTGCTTTGCACTGATTTGATTCCGATATCACTAGTCATTGTCAATCCCAACACTCTCAATTTATTGACGCAACTTATATTCCAAGATTATATATTTTCTCGTAAACTCTTTACTGCTATAAATGTATTTACGTCGACATTTACGTGGCAATGCCTCTAAGCAAAATAGCAACGTTCGAAATTGTATCGCAATACTATACATATGTATGCATACAAATAAAAATATAAATAAATAAAGCCGTAAGCTCTTCAGACAGACTTATGGTTGGTATATTGAATAAGGGAGTGAATTTTCTCGGAAAAAATAGAATGGGGAAGAAAAAAATAAAAGAAAACAATGCTGTGGAGCGTGGATTTTTCGACAGCATTGAATTTGTGTCTTTTAATGAATTCTTGTGAGGGTATGTTGGAAAATATATGTAATGTCATTGCACGTCTTATTATATGTTTGCGTTGTCTCGCATGAAAAGTTCAAATCTACCATTCGTGGTTTGAAACATTTCACGGTGGTATACAGTAAATTTATTCACTCTTTTATCCTTGGTGTTATAAAGCTCTACCTTATGCGTCTCGTTTCCCAAAATTTATGCGCCTATTTTCATGATTAATTTTAGTATGACTTGTCTTATTTTTCATTTTGCCTCTCATCATTTTTCTTACGTGCCAAATTTTTTTTATAAATACATTCGAGATTGTGGCGATCGATCAGACGATGAATCGAGCAAATACATTTTAACGGTATTTGCTGTCGTTATCATCGCACACTTTCAAACAATTTATATTTTCATCGTACGTGTCTGTATACATTTATATATCGTTTGTGTATTAGTATTGAATTTTTCTTTTTTTTTTTTTTTTCGTTATTATTTACGTATTTTATTATTTTCAATTTTTTTTTCATTTGTTTCTGCCTCCAGTTTTACTGCAATTCTCACACAGCATTCGTGAACAAATCGAATGGTGTGTGAAATATTATTCAGATAGTGCTGTGTGAAATGGCATGAAGGTGAGAATCGAGTGGGGTTGAATGTGCGAGAAGGGTGTTAGGAGCAAAGGAGAAAGATAGTGATGGAAAAAGAGTGAGAATATACATGTGAATGCAATGCTCACGTTCCATCAATATTTGCGAAAAGTGTTGCAGTCGATGCACGAACGCGGACTAACTGGGTAAAATGTACGTTGGGAAAATCTCGTTTCCGGTAAACATGCATATCTGCAGATGTGTATGTTTGTCTATCACAGTGTTACAGTGCACAATAATTAATTAAATTAACATTTGATGTTGATGAAAGAATTTTTTAACGATATACAAGATAATTTAGAGACATCGTTTCATATTGAACGTTGGGTACAGATTTAGCATGTCATGCAACATTTGGATTTCAAGCTCATAAAAATTTTTGTGAAATTAAATGTTAACTACTTACGATGCAATTTTTCTTGAGTATTTTAGTAAACTACTGTGACGGTTTTGATATTGAAAAAAATTTGTATTCAAGCAAAGGTGCGGTAGATGTGGACGTGTTGTAGATATTATTCATATCTCTGTTCGTGTTCAAGATAGAATTTCACACAATTCATATCCATTTGCATAAAACAATCTATGAAATGGCTAAAGTTTTATAAAAATCAGTAGAGCTTTTGTTAAAACGTTTCTCGCAGACGAATGAAAATGTAATCGATGGTGATGTCAGTGTTTTCCTCATGATCTGAAAATTATCAGTTCAATCTGTTCTGTACAATAAATCTTCATAAAATATTTCCTTCTTTATTCTCAGTTAGTATCAGAGATGATTCGTAGTGACAATTTCCTGTTGGTTTGTATATTCGATAGGAATTTATTGCACATGACAAAAGATGTGTTTGTCACAGAAACTGGATGCAAATGCACATCACTTCTATGAGATTTTTGACTTTGTAGGTCTTTGACTGCATTTTTTCGACAGTGAGCCTTTGATTCTAACACGGACATTGTGATCAATACTTAACCGTTCACATACATACATGTGAATATAAGTTTAGGAGAATATGTGAATCCAACTGTTTTATCTAGTATGGATATGCATTCCAAGAAGGAAAAATTTTATTGATCTAATAGAAATAATATGGAATCCCTATGGGTGAATGGAAATTCCACATGAGATATCGAGTAGAAAACAGAAGAGTTCAATATGACATTATGGAATGTTTCAGAGAAAAATATTTGCAACTGCATTGTAGAAGATGAAGTATGTGTTTTACTTCTCAGTATTTTTGTTACTTCAAAACACTCTCGACAGAGTGTTCTCCTCCTGAATATAATTTAACTCCTCTTGTAGTAATTGATAAAATACTTTAATTTGAACAGAGCAAGTGTTATTGTGACCAATAACTTACCGGAGTAGTTATGGAAACAATTACATGTGTGAATCCTAATTTCGTTCATAGGAGACCAGGGAATTGGAGCTGTGGAATCATCACCAAAGCTACCATTAGTTGAGGATTATTATAAAGTTGGTTGAATGAATAATAACGTTTAAATGTTATTCTATAAAATTATTGAACATTCTGATGAGGATGATGTTTTTCATCGAGATAAAAATAAATTTTGTATGAAATCATACGATGTATGAACATCAATAAGTTGATTTATCGAGTATGTTGTGAAAAAAGTTGCAATAGCACGAAATGGATAGAATGAAGTCAGTGAAGTTGGAAATCTCCGTAGTAATTTTACTGACAACATAATGCAGAAAAAGATACAATTTTGACCTTTGATATCGAATCAAGAGATGTTTATTACATGAAACATCAACACGTTCAGAAAGTGGAAAAATAACTTGGAACCTTCATTGAATTGTCTTCCAATATTATGACGAATGAAAATTTCAAATGTATTAGAGTTGAGTTCAAACGAAAGTTTTTATCGCAAACAAAATCGACAATTTCTACGCATTTTTCTGTTAGGTTGCATCAGTCACGTGCTGTCCAATGGCAAGCCAATCAAAACGTGTTTTATTGTGTAGAACCAGCATTTATTCCGTCTATTTTGTTCTCTTCTATTATCCTTCATCCATGGATTGTACTTTCAACATATTAAAGGTGTTTTTTTTTAACAGAGAACGTAGTGCAGCATTGAAACATTCGGTAGAGAATGGTGTTGTTGATTCTACCATGTGGCTATTGACTTTTTTACCAGTAACTATGGGTAAAATCCTGAATGACGTTGGTATAATCCACTGTAACAACGTACCACAATTGAATTTTTAATCTTGTGGAGCTGAATAACGCGCGTGAAATTCCCCATCTTCCATAAATGTTCATGTCGGTTATTATTTTATTCCTACTTAGTTTTTTGTTTCGTTTGCAACATTTTCGATAGTGGTTTACAATTTGGCTGTAAATAATTTTGTAACCACGCAAATACGTTGGAGCTACTGCGTTGTTAACCATTCATGAGCTTGTGATGGAGATAAAAATTCATCTAAACATAAATTTTAAGTAATGATGGCTAATAAATTTTCATATTATGAATGGCATTTTAATGAGATTTCCTAGCAGTTATTTCCCTTCACTTTCGTATTTTTCATGGAAGTAAAAGGGATCCATATTGGCATAGCTTGACGTTAAAAAAAGGTGACAAGAACCCTCCAAAGGGAAGTATATTGAAAAAGCTTGCAGAATGTGCGCGCAATTCGATAGCTGGCGACATAACAAAGAGAAAAACTACAAAAAAAATTCTTTTTTTGAATATCGATCAAAGTTTCCTCCTATATCATCCAGATGAATGGGAATTAAATATCGGCTATCAGAATGGTGTTCACCCCGTAATGGATTTAAGAGTTGTGAACGATAACGGCGAGTGCGCCGGCATTGATTTTATTCAATGTTACAGCGGTAATACTTTGACTGATGATCAAAAACAAATAGTGAAACTTCTCCAAGTTTCTCAACTCTATTGAAATTTATGTTGAAATCTTTTTCATAGAGAAAACTATTGTAAAATGAGTTTTACGTGATATTTGATGACGTTCCAAATGCTTCGCCCCTTCATCCATAATGGAGAACTCCATAACCAATGCGTTCATAATCAAACTGAATTTGATAACAAAAATATGATTTTAGAATTTTAATTATTTGTGGATAATCGAAAATGATATGGAACTTTTATTCCATGGATAATGTGAATGTGTTGTTAGAATTTATTTCCGTAAATTTCTTCGATATTCCAAATATATTCCGTGGAAAATATTGACTCGGTGTTAAAGTCTTCAAATATTTTCTCAACTTCAATATTTCCCGCGGTTTTCTACTTGTCGAATAGGATTGTGTCATTTCCTAAATAAATATTTCGAATCGTAGATCATTTCAATACGAAAATATTCGCCATCATGTTCACTTGTATATTGAATATGAGAATGAAAATGCACATAAAGTTGCTTGGTGAAATACTCAGAAATAGTAGCAAAGAGAAATTTGCAATGGTTAAAGCTCGCTGTAGCGTGTTGGTGATTTTCGTCTAATTCCATCCATTCACGAGTTTCCACCAGGCGTAAACCAGTTTTGATGAAGCCTTCTTCCACTTCTATGCGCGTGCGACTCAACATTGCACAGCTGTCTCACCCACTTTTTAACTGACGAGAGAGAAAGGTTGAGGACATACATGTGGACACGAGTAAAGGGGGCTACATACTCTTTCATGGCTGCCCAGACGTAGCGTAACATCGAACCGCAGAATTCCATAAAATGCGAAAGGCTTTTACGTGTAAAGCACTTTTTTTTTCTATTTTCGGTTTCACTCCACATCTATATACGAATGTGTAGATGTGGGTTCGTACACGATGCGGGTGGACATTTATAATCCAAAGATATTTTCGTTACACTATTGCACTGTGTCATTCTCATTTGTTATCGGTTTTTCTTTCCCAAACATTTTCTTCAGTTTCTTTTCTTAAATTCATGTTCTATCTTTCTCTCAACTATTTACCAGACAATTTCATTATTTTATTATTTGGATAAAATTTAATTAATCATAGTTAGTGATACATTGGGAAGTCAATGAAGAGACAAAAAATAAAGTGAACGGATAGAAAATGGCATGAAATAAAAATGATATAAATAAATTACCATTAATCACGTGAACATTGACGCTGGCTCTTTTTGCTACGGTTGGCACACAGCTGTAATTTCCAGAGTCACTCATTTTTGCCGAGGTAATCCTTAATCTAAAAGCAAAGAAACGAAATTCAGCGTATATAGTTTCGTGGAGATACAAATTGAGTAAGTCATTATATAGGGGGATGGTGGTGGTGTGCGCGACAGTATACAGAGAATACGCAAGCACAAGGATAAGAAGAATAAAGGGCATTTTAGACAGAATTAATAATAGAACAGACGTGGACGAGACTATTCACGTTGCCACATTATTCATTTCTTTTTATCATTTTCTCTTTGCTTTTTATCACACTTTTTAGACATTTCTTAGTTTGCAAATTATCAAACTTTTTTATTTTCCATGCTGTGATAAAATGATAAAACTAACCTTGAGGTTAGAGCATCACTCCATTCAGTTTCAACCGTAATCCTTGGCTCTGAATTCACGTCATTTTCATTCCTCGAGGACGTCACAACGGGATAATTATCGCGGTACCAAGCCACAGTACCCAAATCATGAGGGCCTTGTGACATTAGGCAGGTTAGTGTTAATAAACTCCCAGTTTTCACGTATATATCCGGTAAACCAATAATTTTTGCACGTGGTTCTGAAAAAATAAATTAATTTGTCTTAAATATGATGTTTGGTGTGAGATTTTACAATTCATTTTCTTAATTTTCATCAACATTCAATGACATTTTGGGTTTGGCTCTCATTCGGATGACCTTTCAATCCGAATGGAACAGATGGGCTTAAAATAGTTTCAGAATTATCATTGTACGAGTTAGAATTTCTTATTGATTCAGAGTCTTTCAGGAATGTGGTAATCAGTACTTGTCATCTTTTTTCTATCTCTCCTTTTGTCTTCGTCAACATGTGTACTAAATATCACATTCATTGGTGGAGGATGTTTAAATGGAGTGGAATAATAGTGGTCGGATAAAAATCTTACTGTAGACACCCATGTTTAAGGTATGTTAAGAGTTTATCGAGCATTTTCTAGGAAAACTACCGACCTCAGATATTTTCACTTGGGAGACATCATAAAACACTGAACCACTCGTTCAGTTTTATAGTTATCCATTCATATTGATATTTTTTTCCATTCAAAACTACACTTTTTCAATCTGTGGATCCCTGAGTACTTTAACTCTTGGTTACAGTCGAATCCTTCCCTCAATCAACATTGACAGATCAATTCAAATAAATTAATCGACTAATTAATATTAATTTTTAGCAAGATATTTGAATCTGACGGATGGACATGATTCAATTTATTGCATACTTTCAAAAATTTCAGATAAAATTTCTTAATTACGACATTTTTAACGGACTATGCCAATCATGAAAATATTTCATAGTTAATCACAGTTAACGATTGTTCCTGTGAATTTCTTAGAATATAAAGTTGAAATTATCAATTATTTTCTATGTTTTTTCCTCTGTATAAATTGTCTTGAATCGAGGTAATGAGTTGTGACCCAAATAATTTTTTTCTCCCTTTTTCGTGGGTGAATATAAATTTTATGAAGTGGTTATGATGTTGATGTAGATGTATGTATGATATATAGTAGATATGTATTATACAGTGAGAAGTGTTTGGTATAATAATATTTGTTAGAGAATGACCGTGTCATTTTCTTTGGCAAATGATGAAGAAGATACCTAACCACCTTTTACGACTCGACGTAAGGTCGCGCCACGTCAATGTCATTATCTTTTATCGCACAGTAGGGACTTATTCCAACCATTTCCCTTTTCTCGTTCAAGTTTTCATTGTAGTAAAGGAAGTCATGTATGTTAATCAGCACAGCAACACTTCAACTCAATATGCTGAGTGGAATTTTTCGCACAAGGAAAAAAATATATCGAGAAATACAGTGAAATTAATTAAGCGTATGTACGCAAGTGAGAAGTGAATTTTTAATGAAAATATTCATCAAAACTACAAGTCAATAAATATAATTTACGTATATCAGAATTAGAAAGTGAATTGCACTACTTGACGTCCATTTTTTAATCAACGTCAATCACAATTATTCGTTGTGAGTTGTCATGTATTTTATTTTTATGTATAGTAAATATTTAGGAAATTTCGCGTGAATGGTTCTGTCATAACGGAAAATTAGTTCCGGTGAACACGGTCTGAGAGAACCGAATTACGAAAAAAAATGAACCGTGATAACAATAGACTGTGGAAAAAAAAAGCTCGACCCATTTGATGAATTGAGGCACTCAAGGCTGAATTTCCAACAGAATTCATCTTTATATAATGCGTCATGTGATAAAAATACTAATTAAATAGACATGAAAGTAGAAGAATGTCAATATATATTTTTACCTCACAGTAAATTTTTTCTTTCATTATTATTTCACCCAGGAAATGTTCCTCAAATATTTTTTTTACCAACCACATTTTTTCTATTCTTTTCACCATAAATATTTTAATTATGACACAATTATCTGTTATAAAATTACACAATCCAAATAACACAATTGACAATTCAAAAACCAATTTTTTTGTTTATATATTAATAATAGAAAATTCTACTTTAAACACACAAATCGAAAATTGTCGTCGCCAGCACAGAGCTTTATATATCATGAATATATAAATGTTTAAATTTTCCAATCAACTGATAAATTCAAAAGCAAAACGTCATTGTTCGTCATCCAAAATTAAATTGAATAACAAACGACGAACAAAAAATAGCATCCCACGTTCACGATCAAGATATCAGTTTTAATTAAATATTTTACACATACATATCATCAATAAATTACTCCACAGCAAAACCACCTCTGTATAATATCCGTATTACTAACCCATATATCAAAAATATCCACGAAAACACCAACACACACACAGCCACACACCTATGACGTTGTCAAGACAAAAAAAGGTGAAATAAAAACGAGTTCATATTCACAGCGTGAGTGGGCCACTTGAGTTTATCCCACAAAACATTTAATGAGACATAAAGGTCACTGTGGTATTAAATCGATCGTGTGTAATAATAAATCTTAACAATAGACAAGGAAACAGAAAGTTAGAAAAAAATAAAAAAAATACAGAAAAATGAAATATTAACGTTATATTTCAAAAATAGATTTCAAATGATAGCGTTGTGTACTCGACACATCGATGAAAAATGACACACCCCAGTCTGCACTTATATCCGCGATGAAGGGTGGGAAAAAAAGGGAAAAAGGAGAGATAGGCGGAACATCGCTATTTGCTTTCGTCAGTATCTTCTCACTCACACATACACACTTCTCTCAATTCAAATAATATACTTGCTTTGCTGCAATCTCGAAGTACATATAAAATAAAGCTACGTATATATACATATAACTTTATGTCTATTTTTTTTTATGATTTTTTCATTCGTGGTCACTATTTGCTCATATAACTTCACTTTACTGCTCACGAAATGTTATTATGAGATAGCGTGAGTATATGAAAGAGGTACATTTTAAAATGCAGAGCAAACACAAAATAGAACGCTCAGAGATATGAATAATGTGAATTGATAAAACAGACAGACAAATATAAATACGAATAGGTAATGTGGAGAATTGATTAAATGAAAAGAAGGGTTACAGGAGCTTTTTTTTTTCTTGTTTTTCCTCTCTTTATTCTATCATTCTTCTTGTCTTTTCTTCTATTCTAACGCTAATACGTACCAGGCGTTGTACTAAAACAGATTTATTACATTTTCCAACTCGAACAAAATGTCCGAGAGAACTGAAGTTCCTATCACCCGGCCGGTGACTTTAATCAAGTTCGAGATGAGTTGCTGCTGGGATGAACGGCGGACAGTATATGGAGGATGGAGAAATAGAGAGAGAATGAAGAAAAAAAAAGAAGTCGATGAAAAATAAGAGGAGTGAGTGAAGAAGGAAGGTAAAAAAAAAAAGTATGAGGAAACCACGCTGCAAGCTGCAGATAGATATAACAGGGTGAAAACAAACTCAACTCTCTTTGCCCTTTTATAATATGAAGACGTGCGCGCGCGAATTACTTGGAAAACTTTGGCCAAGTCATAGCGCGCGTTTTATTTCAAATAAAGTGAAAGAATAAGCCAAGGTGAGACGTAATATGTATATCGCGTGACTAAAAGCAAAAGAACGTATTCACCATTTTCTTCAAAATTTTTTTTCTTCTTCTTTTCTAGCCTGCATCAACCCATCAATGTTGAGACTGTTCAATTTTTTCCGAGTGATTAGAGTCACTTGGTAAATTTGTTTTTAATGGTTCCGGGAAATTTTAAGGGGTTTTTGGATAGTGTCGGTAATAACTTTTGTCTTGAGAATGAAAAAAAGCATTTTCGATCATGAAAAAATGGTAAAAAAAAAAAAAATTGATGAGGACGCGTCGATTTTAGACTTCATGAATTTGGTGAGAGATATAAATAAACAAACGTGGAGAATCATAATAATAATTCACATGACTTACGGGGGTTCTTTTTTCTTTTTATGTTCTAGTGAAGTCTCTTTGTGACTGCAGAGCGAAAGCATTTTCTTTCGATAAAGAAGATGATTAAAGTTATGATTATCTTTATACAAAACCGCTTTATACAATTTTTTTTCTTAAGCTTTGTGGAATTGGATTCAGAAGCGCCTGAAGATATCATTCAGCGCATTCTATGTATGTCAAGATATACATTGAGAAATAATTCAGGGATAGTTGAGGTTTGTGAAACAATGCATTTTTTGATGATCAATGTGTGAAATAGTTTGCATTGTCATGCATTTCAAAATATTAAAATATTGATTTGAATTTTTGAAAGGTCTAGAGGCTTTTTTATGGGGATGAGAGAAACGAAATTTAAATAGAGTGATCATTGCCCTAGGCCTCACGAGTTTACAATCATGAAAAGTATTACAGAGATACAGAGAATTGTTTTTTTTTGTCATGTCCAATTTCTCGAGTTTCTCCAATGTATAGACGGTAAAGGACGGTGTTTTATACAGGGGAAAATAATGACTGGCTGGCGGACAAGAACAAGCGTTTTGTGGAATAAATCTCGTGAGAATACATGTGCTAATGGGCCGAATACTACGACGAAGGTGGCTGCCTA
Source organism: Meteorus sp. PSUC_FEM 10030008 (assembly GCA_018881525.1). Lineage (NCBI taxonomy): Eukaryota > Metazoa > Arthropoda > Insecta > Hymenoptera > Braconidae > Meteorus > Meteorus sp. PSUC_FEM 10030008. The sequence continues at coordinate 25,508 of JABMBR010002319.1, forward strand.
AGAAAGGAACAATCGTTGGGTGATGAAAATCACTCGGTTCGTGTGGCGAACAATGGCCAGCACGTCCAACTGGAAAACGGTTTCGTGACGGTGCGCGCCATGGTAGTGGGACCATTCTCGCGCTTCAGGAAATTTTCCGGTCTATATAGCTATGCGGCGGTTCGTACGCGAATTGTCGTGTGACGTTATATATTATATGGGCAAATTGTGCAGTAAAAAATGGTGAGCGCGTATACGTCGTGATCGCGGCAAGAGAGTTGTCACACGATTATATGGAGATTCGTTTGTGTTAAAATATATACGAGAGAGCACACGCGCGCGTTCAGTCATCCGTCTCTCTCGTCACGATTCGTCTCGCTGTCGTTTCTCGTCGTTGTGCACACGTTGCCTCATTCTCACCCATTCTCCCTCGTTGCTTTTGTACACAGTTGGGAATTTTGTGTAATAGTTCACCTGAAATTTTGGTAAAAAAATCCTCATCAATTTTGTGCTAAATTTCAACGAGAGGATTTGTGTTGACATGGATGAATATTCATTTTTAAAATAAACAAATCATTATTCGAGATTTATTTTATCGCGTTTTCTTTTTCTACTTTGAGCTTTTTCCATTTTTCATTCAGTTCTTTTTTCAAGTTCATTCAGTTTTATTACGTGAATAAATTTAGATATGATCAACATAGAATGACATACAAAAGGATTTGACAATGAAATTGACTTTTTTTTTGTTTTCCAATTGGATGAATATTTCAAAGAGATTTTCCATGCACCCGGACGGAAAACAATAAATATTTTAATATTCTTTAATGTTTTTGTATGTTTTGAAAATAATATGCAAGGCAGGAGAGCAAATATTTTCATATAAAAATTGAACAATAACTTTTAGAATTTCTAATTTGATTAAACTATTATTCAGATGCATCAAGAATTTCGTTTGCATTTGTTTAAGAAATTTTTTATTCAGCAATGCATTTTTTCTATTCATCCTAATTTTTTTTATCGCTAGAGAAATTCTCAATATCATTTCAACTCATTACAACTCTTAAAACGTAATGAGTAGGAGCCTTGTAAATAACTGACTGAAATATCACGCAAATATTACGTAGGTTTGGAATTTCTAGTTTGAGCTCTATTCTCCTGATCCATCAACGCTGAATTAATCACCACCGAGAATTAAACATGTCATAGCACCCCTGCCACAGCAAACAAAATAACTACCCCCTCGTTAAAATCACCATAATTGGAATTTCAAAACAAAATTACAGCCGGGTTATTTACGTTACTCACATACACATCCGAATATCTCATTCACTTTTACCCAACATTATAATCATCGAACCTTCAAACTTCCTCAATAACCAATCCTCCCCCTTTATACATAATACAACTACCTAAATCAATTTCATACATGTTTGATTTGACACAGAAAAATAATAAATTTGAGTGAACGTGAATATTTTCAATACAAATAAAATCCTACGTAGAATAAAGGACGAATGAAATTCCCAAATTCATCACGGAAATCAATATTTTTTCACGTAGCAATGAAACTCATCAGCTTCAGCCAACGAGAAAATCCTCCGAGCCAAAAAGATTCACTCTGTTATGTCCAACATATTCCACTCAATTGATTTATCAAGTTCAGACATTTTCTTCTTTACAATCTATTTTTATCAACCGAATCAAAAATAATTTTCCAATTTTAAATGATAATTTCCTCATCCAGAAAGTTCTCAATCCCATGTAATGAAACCCAAACTCTGTAATCAACCGAATGAATCACTTTAATAACACACCAAGAAAAAAATTCTTCCATTCAAGTCAATTCTCCCACCTAATGCACATCCGTATCCGTATAAATTCATCACCCTTGAAACAGTATTAAAAAAATTACTCCCTATACTAGATGCGCACCCTTACAAATAATACCAATTGAAATTGGATTCGAAACAAAAGCCAAGAGTTCTCCTGAATGACCATACGATACGTGTTTACACATACATGGCACGCATATATGTCCATTCTAACAAGAGAATCGGCCAAACAACGTGGACTATTATACCTTTGACATATATGTATAAACCCACATGTATACCCACACACAAATTCATATGTATATTCATGTACAAGGGTGCGCGCATGCGGTTAGTGTCTCGCTAATTCGCGCTCAACCACGTAGTCACCGACTATTCGTTGAGCAGTAGTACAACACGAACCATCCTCAAACCACCCTAAACACATACACACATCGAACATATTCACATTGACACACAGATACTTGGAAGGGCGTTGTCGCGTTTCGGTAGGCTATACCTACTCGCGTACAGTTAACAGAGAGGGGTCCAACGCGGCCGTCCGTGTATTAATTGTCTCGTTACGCGACGCGTTTCATGCACTTCTCTCTTGCCCTCGTACCACCTTGCACATCTCATCCCTTCCCCCATTCTCGTCTATGTAATTTATGCAGACCGCTGCTTCGACTATCGTGTGCACGACGCTCTGCCTGTTGTTAATCTCTCGCTTTTCTCGCCCCCTACACTCCCACCATTCACATGCCTATGTTCTCACTGCTCTCTCATTTTCTCTCTTGTACTCATTCATTCACCACCCATTTACTCACGTTTTCACTCCTGGTGTAACCAGGACGATACAGCGAGTGCTCCTGTCGCTTGAGGAGATGTAGCGGTTTTTTTTTTAATTTACTATGGTTTGGATGAGAATGAATTGTGGATATCATTCATTGGTTTTTCAGGTTGATGGTTTATGTTTAGGATTGGATGTGTAATAGAGTGAATTGGATGCTGTGTATGTGTGTAGGGTATTTGTAGAAGGAAAATGGCGATTTAGGGTATAGTGGAAATTATTGTCGTTTAGGGAATTATCGGGGTAGTTGAGGTAATTTTGGAATGGGAAAAAATTATGATGGATTAGTGATATAAAATGGGGGTTTTTGTGAAGACGAGATGGGTCAGGTTAATTTTGACCATTTGAGATGTGATTATTTATCATTTGATTATATCAAATGTTGACTTTCATGTGTGAAAATACTCGTCGGAGTAATCTGAATAAATGTTGCATGAAGTAAATTGAGTTTATTATTTTCGTTTTAATCTGGAAGAATGGACAGAATTTGTATTAAATATGCGAATATGTTCGTTGTATATTTCGCATTATGAATATTTCAATATGACTTTGTACGTATTGTCAGTGACCCTATTTTTCAGGTTTGCGGTATGGGCTTTTTCCATTGAGTCATTTGCAAGCACTGACAATTTCCAATCTAATTTTTCGACGATCCTGTCTATTTTCAAGCCTATCAGTATAAACGATATCATAACTGAATAATTTCGTGAGTTATCTCCAATATTATTCAAAATATTATTCCAAATTTACAAATGCTATTTCAAATTTCACAAGTTTTATCATATTCGTCACAAAATTCACAGAAATATTCACAATTTTTAACTTATTGAACACACCATACATTAATCTCCAATCATAACCTCAATTGCGAAACCTAAAAAATTCTCTTCCGACAAAAACTTTCATATCTGTTTCATGTCCATTGAGAAAAATTTTGGATATTTTTTTTTTTCGAAAAAACCAAAACGATAAAAAAAAACTGGTCACTTTGTCAACTTCGTCATGTAGTAAAATAAATTTTGCAATATTTCTCTTCTCGTTCGAACCAACTATTCTTCCTTGTATTCTAAAAAAACTACTCACTGTACATCCGACTCTTCGTTTTTTCTCTGTAAAAATAGTACAGTACACACACACACACACACACACACACACACACACACACACACACACACACAC